>CATIWR010227409.1:0-17390 GCA_949677035.1 Omphalea diandra | reverse complement strand
TTTTATTATGTGGGCTAATATTAATTATGGGTAAGTTTTAATTATTTATAAAACGGACTGAATAATATAGTTTATTATTTTGGGGTAAGCCCAATTAAAATGTGATCAATGGAGTTATGGGCTTGTGACATCTTTTGTGGGCCGTTATGGCAGACGGTCAGTGTAGGCCTATTTTAACATGGACCTGTGATGAGTGGGTCTGTTAAAATGATTATAAATAGGCTAGGTCCCCTCTCCTGCCTTCATAACAGAAAACCCTAGTTGCTACGCCCATTGTAGCCGTCTTCGAGAAGGTCAAGGAGAGGAAGATCTAGCTTTCGTTTTTCAACCGTTCTGACAAATTATTCAAGTGATTTATTTCAGCTTTCATAATTATGGCTCAAAGCAATTTGGGATTCAACGCAGAGACAGGTACGCAATTTGTTTCCGTTCAGTCATTAATATCTATTATGGTATTCTAAAATTATGTACAAGATTCTATAATTAAATATATTACATGAAGATGATGATTCGTTTGAAAAATATGTTGATAAGAATATTGAGAGAAATATGCTAGTTAGGGAGAAGCAGAAAAAAAAAAAAAAAGTCATTGATGGGGAACTTGATGAAGATGAGAATATGCTTGCCACTTCTGATGAGTTATTATCAGCACCATAAAGAGATAGTGATAAGGACAATAATGTAAAAAGGGTGAGGTATCCAAAATTTATAGAGGAAAGGGACAAGCCTAATTCAACACTGATTGTTAAAATGAGATTCAAGTCCTTTAAGCAATTTAGAGAGACTATTAAACAATATTCAATTAACAATAGGTGGTATGATTTTCCTTTTCTTTGCCTTTTCGTTTTGATCATATTTGGAAGCTCAAATTTCCTAAAAAAAAAAGGATTTGAAGTTGTCAATATTAGACATGAAATTAAATAACAGTCATTATGCAATGTAATGACCGTTATGTAACAAGATTTTTGCCTCCTGTCATCGTTATGGTCATTATTTAATGAGTAAAAAATTTATGTAACTCATAATAAGTATAACGACCGTTACATAGCAATAATGGCCGTCACATAATGGTAATGGCTATTGCATAACAGAGCAATTTTTCTTTTTTAAAACATTTTTTTTTATTTTTTATTTTTTTCTTCATTTCATTTGTGCCAAATCTAAAGGTGGTAGTTCTCACCCTACTCAAAAATCTAATCTGAACTCGGCCGAAAAAGGCCACCCGAACCCTACCCTGACTTAGGACAAACCCAAAATGACCTAAAAAATTTTAGGGTGGGTTAGGTCAGGTAAGAGTTAACCTGACGGATTTGGTCAAAATTGACTTGAATGAGTCAATGCGTGACTCAACCCAATTGAACTAATAATAATATAAAAAAGAAAAATTTTATTACTTATAAAAGGTAGAATAATTAAAATAAAAAGGAAAAAATATTTTAAAAGATATTTAGATTATTTAATTAAATTTAAATTCAAATTTCAATTTAACTTTCATATTTTTATTTAAAATATAATGAACTTTTTATATTTTAATAAATTTATTAATTTTATGGTATTTTTTATGTGTCTAAATTATAATTTATTATTTATTGTGATAAATTATTTTGCAATAATAAAATTATTTATTGTGATAAAATAATTTTATCATAATTTTTAAATTACTTAATACAATAATATATTATTATAACAATATTACTTTTCATTATATGTAATTTAGTAGACACTATATTGTGATAAAATATTATAATAAAATAGTATATGTCATAATTTATCTTATAAACTCAATTATTGTGATTCAAATTTTTGAGTTAAAAATTTATAGGCTTAATGATTATGAAAATTTAAACATTTTTTGTGAATTTTTAATTGTATCTAAAGTTTTTAACTAAGTTAAGTTCACTTTAATTTGATGAATTGAGTTCAATTATATCTCAAGCCAAAATCAACATTTAATAAAGTGTATATCTAGACTTAATTGATTCTCATAATATTTTTATTTTTACTCAATTTAAATATTTTTTCACAAAAACATAAAAATTTTATTTATATTTTAGTTGATAAATAAATAATATTATACTAATTTTATGGGAAAGTATTGCAAAAATGATAAAAAAAAAAAAATTAAATAGACATTTTAAAATTGAATAACAAATGACTCGACCCAACTCGACTCGAAATATCAATTTTTCGAGTAAACTCAAATTAACCCGAAATCTTTTTTACATGCATGACTCGATAGGTGATCTGAACTCATCTAAAACCCAAGTGACCCAGACTCGAAAATATATCGACCCAAAAAATGACTCGACCTGAAAACAACCTAACCTAACTCGTTTGCGACCTTTAGCCAAATCAAAACTTAATCAATTAATTTTTTACAAAATTCTTCATAAATTAGCTCAAAAAATTCAAAAGAATTTAAAGTGCAAAATTTATACTTATTAGTTAGTTGTAAGTTATCATTTTAGTGACTTATGAAAAGGACACTGATAGGTGTCACACTGTGCGATACCAACAATGTTGGCACAACTAAGGTCATGTTGGGCTTCTTTTTTTTTTAACATTGGATACACGAATTATTCATTTTCATATTGCATTTCTATAACTATTTGTTTCAAATTTTGTATATCTTTAGTTCACTTTTTATATATTCAATAGAAAATTATAATGAGTTAAATACAACCCTAATGGTAACAGTGTGACACCAACAATGTTGGCACAACTAGGATCATGTTTGGCTTTCTTTTTTTAACGTCGAATACACAAATTCTTCATTTTTGTATTCAGTTTCTATAACTATTTGTTTCAAATTTTGTATCTTTTTGGTGAACTTTTTACATATTCAAAAAATAATTATAATGAGTTAAATATGGTCTTGATGGTAACCGTGCAACACCAACAATGTTGGCACAACTAAAATCATGTTTGACTTTCTTTTTTTAACACCAAATACAAAAATTATTTATTGTTATATTCAGTTTCTATAACTTTTTTGTTTCAAATTTTGTATTTTTTTTGTTCACTTTCTGTATGTTCAAAAGAAAATTATAATGAGTTAAACACAACCTTAATGGTAACAGTAGCCACACTAAACCAAGTTTGGCTCATTATTTGGATATAAAATTTATTCACTTCAAATACAAAATTTATTCATTTTTGTACAAAATTTGAAGAAATTATGTATTCATTTGAATACAAAATTTTTTCATTTCATATATAGAATTTGTTCAAATTATACATACAGTTGAACAAATTTTGTTTCTTATTTGCAATTTTATACTACCCAAGTATCCAAACATTTTTGTTTATTTTCTATATAGAATTTGAAGAAAAAGAAAAAAAAAGAAAAAAATTGTAGCACTCATGGCACAAAACATTTTGTTCATAAGAAAAAAAATATTTAAAAAAATTTTATTCTTATAAAAATATTTTGTTCTCTGTAGCCAAGGAGTCAAAATATTTTGTTCATAAGAAAAATAAAATATATTTAAATAAAATTTGTTTCTTATTTGAAGAAAAAGGGAAAAACAGTAGCACTGAAATATTTTATTTATTTTTTATACAAAATTTGAAGAAAAAAGAAAAAAATATTTGAACAAATTCTATTTTTTATTTGAAAAAAAGAAAGAAAAAAAGCTAAAGCACTCAATACACTCAGACATTTTATTCATTTTCTATACAAAATATGAAGGAAAAAAAAGAAGAGAAAAAAAATATTTGAACAAACTCTATTTTTTATTTGAAGAAACAAATAGAAAAAAGTTATAGCACTCAAACATTTTGTTCATTTTCGTAGAGAATTTAAAGAAAAAAATATTTAAATAAATTCTATTTTTTATTTAAAGAAAATATTAAAAAAAAATATAGCACCAAAGCCTAAACATGACCTTCGTGCGACGAGGGTGCAGCAGTAACTGGTGTGGCACCTAACATTTTTCTTATGAAAACTTTTTTGTTTGTAATATTTTGCAATTTTTCGTGTGAGAACCATGTAGCGGTTTATTGTTATCATTACGTTATGACTGTAACAGCCTCATTACAATTACACAACAATGTGACCGCATTTTAAATCCATGACATTGGAGAAGTTGTGTTTGCAATTGTTTTTAGCACAATTTATAATCTTTTATTCTCTAAGGATTTCATTGTGTTGGAAGATAAAGAGACTGCATCAAAAGATGATTTATGTTCCCATACTTTGCTCACCAAGTTTGTAGTAGAGCAGAAACATTAATAATGAAGGTTTCTACTCTCTGTTTAGTAAAAAAAAAAAAAATGAATGGCGTAAGGATGTCAGTGTTCTCTAGTCTCAATGTGCACATTTTGTGGAGCATGAATTTATGCTAGCTACCATATTATTGGTAATGTTGGAATAAGCATTTTTGTTGTTATGTCATATTCAGGAGTTGCCTTCATTGTATAAAGAATAAATCATTACTATGGGATTTTCAAGCCCTTGATGAACAATTAGCATGATGGAATCAGTATCTTTATCTGACATTCTCCCCAGATATTCAGGAGTTCCTAGATATTTGTTTCAGGTGGGTCCTACAGATGATCAAATCACTAATATTGACCACAAAAAATAATATGTCAATTAGTCGTTTCAGTCGATTATAACCTTTTTTTTTTTTTTTTTGTTTTCTCGAATTGACAATATATCTATTGTTCACATGCTAACAAATCAGCTCACTAGAACTCTAGGAAAATTTTTTTTTTCTTTTCTTAGCATTCATGCTTGCCAACATACTGTTTTCAATTCCCAAGCAGAAGATCTCTTGCACAAGTGGCATCTAATAGAAATTTTAGTAACTAAACATCCAAATGAATCACTAGACAATAATTTTTAATAATAAAAATAATATTTTTCTTTCTACACATCTTGTTTTTTCCTCTCCTTGAGTTTTGCGTCTTGTAGCAAGCGACCATAAGAGTAGTCATCTGATGTGTGTAATTTAACACACATATGTATGTTTACTTTCTAAGATATTTTGTGATTTTTCTAGTTAATTTAGGTAGTGATCAAT
Source organism: Omphalea diandra (assembly GCA_949677035.1). Classification (NCBI taxonomy): domain Eukaryota; kingdom Viridiplantae; phylum Streptophyta; class Magnoliopsida; order Malpighiales; family Euphorbiaceae; genus Omphalea; species Omphalea diandra. The sequence continues at coordinate 12,363 of CATIWR010227409.1, read as the reverse complement.
TTTGACAAGATTTCAATGTTGGGAGCAATGTTGGCATGCTTTATGGGCAAAAAAGTGTTGCGCACATAACAAAGTCATAGGCATGACGCATTCTTCTCAGTCACGCGTGGGTTGGCCATCACCTCATGACCATGATGAAGCCATTCTTCATTTTAACTTGTCACACGTGTGACACTAATTCAATCCAACATCATTTCAAGTGGTGCATTGGGGTAGCCTTAGGGGAGTATAAATATAAACTTAATACACTTTTGAAGAGGACTTTTGGGCAAGTGAAATAGAGGGAGATACACGAAGATTGAATGAAGTTTTTTCTTGGAGTTTATTTATATTCATTGTCTTATTTTTTATTTGTTAAGACTTTCCATGAGAGCAAACTTGGTATTTATTTTTATTGTGTTCACAGATAACTAAACTCTCAGCTAGAGTGAAAGGTGCAACCTAATGAGATTGCTTTTGATATTAATGCTCAATTTCTAATTTTCTTTATTATAATTCTTGATTTAGTCTTCTTATGTTGAATGTGAATTGTATAACTGATCACCATATAATTTTCATCTCAGGATTTATATGGAAATTGACGAGTGAAATATAAACCTAAACATAGAAGATCAAACACAAACTGTTAGATAAAAAAAACACTACAACAAAAATCAAATTTAGCTATTGCAAAAAAGTAATAGTTGAGTCATGTTTTGTAATAATTAAGCTCTTAGTGACTACCTTAGCGACTAGGATCACGTAGTCACTATTTTCTTAATAGTTAAGTTAAATTTAGCAACTAAATAATAGCTATTTAGCGACTAAAAGTGTGCAGTTGCTAAATAATGACTAGAAAATGTAGTAGTTAAGATAAAAAAAAAAGATAATAGATAATTAATAATGGAAACAACTATATATACTGAAATAATGACTATTTAGCTATATTGTTTTTAGCAACTACAAAAGCTAGTTGCTAAATAGCGACAATTTAGCGACTAGTCTTTACAATCTCTAAAATCAATATTTTAACTACTAACATTAATATCATATCCAAATAGAGACTGATTAGTTACACATTTTGTAGTTGCTTAAGTCTCTTTTTTAGTTACTAACATGTATATAGTAACTAAATGAAAACTATTTACCAACTAACTATTGTAGTTTCTAAATTTTTTAAAAATATTAAATTTAATTCATTTGTAATTAATTATTTATTAATATTTTTTTATCATTAATATTATTTATTGTTTATTAAAATTTTTTATTAATATTATTTTATTAATTTTAATATTGTTTGTTAGTATTAGTATTAAAAAAATTAAAATGAAATGAAATTATAATATCCTATTATTAGAACAAAGAAAAAGAATATTAAAATTCCGTTTTTAAAAAGAACAAAAAGCAATACTTTCGTATCCCATACAAACTCTTTCATTTGAAGAGTATAATTTAGATTTGTTTTATTCGTTGTAATTTACAAAACAAAAGTTTCCCACATCCTATTATGAACAATTTATGCAAGGTCTGCACATGTACATGTTGGCAAGACAACTAGAGCTTATTCCAACCAAACATAGCCAAGAAGAACATGCTTATACATTTAATGAAAACTGATGGGTACCGCTTCCTGCAATTAAAACTTGGCCGTAGATATGAAGACACACCTAATCCCCCTACATCTGAAACATTGCAACTCAAGCACTCACCAAAGCTTCATGCAACTGGAACCTCACAACAAATATCAAGGATATCATCCAAGGGAGCGGGAGCATGGTCGCCGGTTCCTTCATCTTTCCTGGCATATAATAATTGGCTCCCTCTAATGATGAACATCCCTCCCTAAAAACAACAAGATGGATCAACTTGATATAAGCATAGCAAGGGCAGAAAGGGCTATAAATGAGCTAAGTTATTCTTGAAAAGGTCAGACTTCACTTTATAAAGTACTTGTTCTAATGTAATACTGACATTTAATTAAAATAGTAAAATTTTAAGGAATGAAGAGCAATACTGATTAGTCCATTACTCTGTTGGATTCTGTCTTGATAACCAATCTTTGAAGTGTTCATTTACAAGAATTCCAAATATGACAAGTAGAATGAAGATGATTTCTGTTCAATTCTCTTTGACAATGCTAAAAAATGTATCAGAATTCATTCTGCTACGAATTACTTAAACAGGAGAAGCTGCGAAAAATATACAAAAAATCTGAAAAATTAAAAAAAAAAAAAAAGGGGAAGAAAGAAAGATACAGATGATGACTTGGATAATCAACAACAACAATGCTGAATTCAAATGTATGGCATAAGATTCTCTCTTTATATTCCAAAAGACTTCAGGATCAAGATATAAATATGCCTTTTTTTTTTTTTAACTTATTCCTAATATGGATAGGAATGAAACAATGATCTGTTGACATAACCAAAGCACAAAAGGCAACAAACCCCTTAAAATAAACAAACAATTTTCATACAATTTTGTCCTTATATCAATAGAAATAACTGAAAACAGGATAACAATTTCAACTTTTCAACCAATAATATAAAAATAAATTAATTTCAAATCCAAATGCATCCTTCAATTGCTTCTATTTCATCATAAAAAATAATGTTAAAATGAGTATCTGCGAACGTGGCCTAGTAGATTAATGAGATAATAGTATAAATTCACAGCAAGAGATCTGCAATTATTCCATATAAGGATACAGATGAAACCCACTTTTAGCCATTCAACAAGACCATACATAATAAATAAAATAAGAATGATTCTTTTTTTTTTTTTTTTTGGGTTAGACTGTGATACATTGATGTACTGCTATATTGTCATTTAAAAAACTTTATTATGATGAAAAATAATTAAGAAATTCTCATTAGGATATTGTATTCAAATATATAAAAAAAAATTTAAAAATATTGACAAATTATTTGAATTTATAAAATTATTAATTTCAAATCCAAAGCCTTAAAATTATTATATTTTATTCCAAAAGTACATTGGAATTGCAACGGTAAGATTCTAGAACATGCTCCAAGAACTAAACCAGTTGCATCCATCTAGTATTCTACTAAAGAACATTGCCACTATGCTTATAGGCACTAAGTTACAAAGCAAAAGGTTATGGATTTTGTTGCTATATTTTGCTAATTTAATCTACTACATGAAGTTGATATGGAAAGAATAAAACTATGCTTATTCATTAACCACTATTTCAATTGATATGTTAATTTTTTTATTTTTTAAAGAATGATTTAAAGGAAGTTAAAATCCAGCAAAAAATAAACACTGAATGATAAAGCAAAAGTTCCGGACTGGCATGAGATAAGACTTAACATATGAATTAAAATATGAAAACACATTCAATTTGAGACAACCCAATTAATTACCTGCTAATGGATTTACTCCAGCCTCCCTATATGGATGCATCAACCCAAGAACAACTTTATCCGCTGTTATGTAAAAAATAGCCAGCCCTAAGCAAGTGCAGCAAAACCTACACGTCCAAGTTCATGGTAATTATCAACAAGAGAAGATACCACAGCAGGACTACAGAAATAACATTCAAAATATAATTTTACGAATGCGTAAACAAATTGAAATTTTTATATTTGAGTACAACAAATGATGGAGAGGAAATCCAATTCCGAAAAAAAAAAAAAAGAAAAACAAAAGTGCCAGAATCAAAATTTACAGGTCTAGATGACAAAATAAACACTATAAAACTACTTGAAGTCCAAATTTAAATCTAAATTGGCAGTAATTTGTATCAAAATGATTATGGAAAAAAGCAAAGAAAACTAACAAATTCAGAGTTAAGATAACTGAATCCAAATTCAGAGTCAACAAATAACAAAATCATCAGTCCGAACTGAATAAACTCGTATCAAAAGCAGATAAGACAATGATCACAAAATCCCCATCCAAAATCCAATTCAAAGTTGAAACCCAACTCCTGTCAAGTAATCACTATACAAGACAAAAAGGAATAACCTAATTCAAAAATCAAAGGCAATGAAATAATGAGAGTATAACCTTCTTAATAAAGGTATAAATGCATGAGAAGGAACTTAGAATTAGATCTAGATATTTTTAAACTGGTTAGAATGAAATTAGAATTATTAATCATTACATGTTCCTCAAGAGCAAAAAAATGGCTGAGTTAAATAGTTGTTTCAGGCTGTATAAATAATTACGAATTGACAAATTATAATACAAATAATTTTAGTTATAACACTGCAAATCAATACTAAAAAGCAAAAAGTAAAGATAAAATAATGCATCAATTTGCAGTGGGAAGTGAAGACAGAAAATTAGGGCAAAAAAAGAATTGATAGGTGCAAAGTATTATCGACGGTAGCATTGAAACTAAAGGAATCGTTGTCGAAGCAACAATCCAACACTGGCCCACCATGCATAAACTCTCCTTTCAAGGCATTTGCGCTCGCGTCTTACAATTTCACAGTCCACACTCTAAATTTATTCATTTTTCTTAAAGCAAAAAATAAATAAATAAAATTAGACAAGGAAAAAATTTAGAAAAAAATCTACTACCTTGTCCCAGGAGGAGACGAGGAGGTGGTCGTGATGATTGGAGAACCAGAGGTTTGATATTTCGTCAAATCGACTGGAGAGCTCGTTGCCGGACACCGACGGGGGAAGGACAGCTGTCATTTCGTGCCTGGGTGAAGAAGAGAACAGCGTGCGTGCGTAATATTTGCTAGGGTTTTGAGAGAGAGAGAGAGATTCAAAATTTTGAATATGAATAAGTAAGTTAATGCTTCTGCTAAGGGTTTTTCTTGAATGTTTTTGTGTAGAATAAGAGCGATTCAAATTTAAATTCAAAAGTGCAAAGGAGGAGTTGGCGATGACTATGCTTGGGAGGATTTTTGGTGGTTGCGTGGTTGGGTAGTGTGGCAGAAAGAAGAAAATGAAACGCAAAAAGCTAAAATAGGGAGAGAGACAGATGAGAGGGGAAATTAGTTTTAGCTTGGGAATTAGGTGTGGCCACTAACTAATATAGACGCTAATATTAACGACAGACAAACAAGTATAGACATGGCAAATTCAGCTGTTACAAATAGTAGTCTGCAGATCATGCAGTAACTAATCATTTATAATTTAATTTATATAATATCGATATTTGTAATTTATTATGTATAATAATATATAGAAATTATATAAATAATATATAATTAATAAAAAAATAAATATTATAATTATACTAAATATAATATATAAATTATATAAATATTAGAAAATAAATAACAAATATATATTATAATTTTTTATTATATTATATTACATTATTCTATTTTATATTAATATTATAAATATAAATATTATATTATATTATATAATGATGCATATATAATATATTAATATTAATTATATATAATAATTTAATATATAATATTATATTATATTTAACGACTATTTAGCTACTACCACCAGCAGTAGCTAACTTTGGTGACTAACATATGTTAGCGGCTAAACTATATGAAATTTATTTGCATTTGGTTACTGCAATTGTCAGTAGTGATTTAATGACTATAATCATGCAGTAGTTAATTAGTAACTACTTAATTAGTACCAGAGGTAGTAACTAAACTTAGCAACTAACATTTGCTAAGGCGAAAAAAAAATTTTCTCAAAATTTTTCAATCTCCTTTTAGCTATTACCTTCAATGTAATTACTGTTTAACAACTATATAGCTACTACATGTTAGTAGCTAACAATTAGTGTCATATATTTTGCGATTATTTAGTCACTAAACTTCTAATAGTCGTTAAGTAGTCGCTAAATAGCTACTAACATGGGTAGTAGTTATTTTTGTATTTCTTGTAGTGAATATATATTTAAATATTTGTGGTGTGTTAATTGTGGCTTAATGGGTCTAACCAAGAATATAACTTTTGATGATTAGTTGTTTATTGATTAGATGCAACTTAGTAACTCAACGGAGCATTAAGATAATTTAGAAATAATTGTACTCAAGAATTAGATTAGACATTGATAATCATTAGCTAATTCTCACTAAATGAAACTCCGATCTCTAGTGATTCAAACATTTGATTTTCATTTGATAAATTTATTTTCTATTTATTTTATTTTATTTTCATTGTCACTTTCATTTTAATTATTCCTAATTAACAAAAATTAATCAAATAACAATAAGTGTTGTTCCTGTAGATCGACCTTAACAAAATATATGTACTACAATTGACATTGTACACTTGTAGATAATTGTCTCTATCAAGTTTTTAGCGTCGTTATCAAGGACAACAAAGCTTTATTATTATTTATTAATTTTTGTTTTCACCTTAATCTAATTTCTTTCTTTTTTATTTTTCAGGTAGTTTATGATCATAAGAAAATAGAGGGCTACTGAAAGATTTCCAGTTCTTCCATTAGATCCATAAATTGAAAAGACTTGCAAATCTAATCGAAAGGTGAACAAAACAAAGAATGGAAGAACATCCACAAACCTGCTAGATACATGCCTTGAACATGCCATCATGGTAGCAAATCAACCTATCGATTCGTGGTTGAGAGCCTTACAGAGACTTGTGGTGGTTGTTAATCCATCCTGTATTCAGTTGAGTGATGTCGTAAGAAAGTATGAACCGAAGTCCTTTCATTTAATGATGCTACCTCAATTCCATGGATTAAGCATTGAAGACCCACTCACTTTCATTAAGGAGTTTTACAATATGGTACAGACCTTACCACTCAATCGGTTGGCGGAAGGAGAGCTTAAGAAGAGATGTTTCCCATACTACTACATAAGGGGTGATGTTAGATCTTAGTTGCTTAATTCATTTGAGGCATCACTACTCACATGGGATCATGTCTACAATGTCCTCATGCTAAAATATTATTCCCTACAAAAGACTTTCGACTTGTGAAATAAGATTTGTACCTTCACACAAAGAGAGGGAGAACTGTTCCATGAGACATGTGAGAGGTTCAAATTGCTCCTATCTTAATGTGCACATCACCAGTTCCCAGATTACCTTTTTACTCAATTTTCCTATGATGGTGGACTATTAATAACCAAGCTTTAGTTGATACTATTGCTGATGGATACTATGGTGACAAAACAACTGATGAGGTCACAGAGATTTACAAAAACTTGATGATGAACTCTCAATAAAAAGCAAGAAGGGGAAAAGAGTTGGAATCTATGAAATCAATGAGTAAACTGACTTGGCAATGCATATGGTAAATTTAACCAAACAAGTCCAACTTATGATGACAAGGAAGACATTGAGAACTGAAGTATGTGTTTATTGTGGTATATTTAGTCATAATGTTAATACTTGTATAGGTTTACAAGCAGTTATGTTAGGACAAGAAAAGGTGAACTATATGGGTGCTTATAGGAGAAAGCAACCACACAATGATCCTTTTTCCAATACATACAATCTTGATTGGAGGAATCACTTAAATTTTTCATGGAGGGATCAAAACACAATGAGACCCTGATAACCCTTAAGAGTCCAATAATATAGGCATTACATTCAAGCTCTAATGTCGCCTCCACCATAAGAGAAAAAGACATTAATAAAGGAGATGATGATGCAATAAAAGAAAAAGTTGGATACAAAAATTTATCAGGTTATTCAATCCAATCCTGGCTCTATTCATAACCTTGAGATGTAAATTGGCCAAAACTATTGTTAAAAGAGAATAGGGCAAACTTCCTAGTGATACTGAAGTGAATCCAAGGGAGGGAGTTATGGTTGTTAGTTTAAGGACTGGAAAAGAGATACCTAATGCTAATGGTCAGGTGAGAAAAGACAAACAAGTTAAAATGGCATATGGCAATGGGAATCAAATGCAATATGGAGAAACTGAAGAACAACAGGGTAATGGTGAAGTGGAGAGACCCATTTCCAATTTGGTCAAGCCTTATATTCCACCTATTCCATATGCATAAAGGCTCAAGAAGAAGAACAATGATGCCAACTTTTAGAAATTTCTTGAGGTGTTTAAGAAAATTAAGATTAACTTCCCTTTCGCTAAGACATTTATTCAAATACGACCTTACACGAAATTCCTTAAAGAGATTATGTCAAATAAGAGCAAGTTGGAGGGGTATGCCATCATTGCCTTGAGCAAATAATGCAATGTGATCTTTCAAAGGAAACTACCCCTAAAGCTAAAGGACCTAGAGAATTTTTCTATTCCTTGCTCTATTGGTACTGTTTGCATTGATAAATCCTTGTATGATTTAGGTGTTAGTATCAATCTCATGCCTTTATCTCTCGTTAAGTAGCTAGGCATTATTGAAATTAAACTAACCAAAATCACTTTATTGTTAGCTAATAGATTTGTCAAGTACCCAATTGCTATAGTCGAGGATTTATTAGTTAAGGTGGGAAAATTTTATTTACCAACCGACTTCTTGGTCTTAAATATGGAGGATGATGTTGATATATCATTTTGGGTATACCCTTTTTGTCTATAGGTGGCGCCTTAATAGATGTATCACTGGGCAAAGTAACTTTTAGGGTGGGCCATGAGAAGGAGGAGTTTGATATCCATAAGGCATTAAAGAACCTATCCCTAGGTGACTTATGTTTTCAAATTGATGTCAAAGACACCTTGGTAGAGGAAATCTTTACTAAGGAATTTTTTCGGGAACCTTTAAAGGCATGTTTGACACTGAGTTCGAATGAGATAGATGGAGATTGTAAGGTAGTTGAGCATGCTTTGTGCCTAAATGGGCAAGGGTTTAAAACTATTAAACGTAGTGCTAAATTTGAGTACTTATGATAAAGGAAACTCATACCTGAACCATCTGACAATAATCCACCTCAACTAGAATTGAAACCATTGCCACCTCATTCAAAGTATGCATTTTTTATGTGATCATTTTTAGGTGCTAACAATATTTTGCATGTGTTCATTTCTACTTCTTTGAGTATGGAAGAGGAAGAAAAGATTTTGAAGGGGTTTAGAAAACATAAGACAATGATAATATGGTCGATTTCAAATATCAAGGGGATCAACCCATCAATTTGCTTGCATAGGATATTGATGGGTGAAAGCTATCACCTAAGCATTCAAGCATAAAGATATCTCAACCCCAAAATAAAGGAAGTTGTGTGCAAAAAAGTTCTCAAACTACTTGATATATTTATCATTTATCCTATTTTTGACATTTTTTGGGCGAGTCTTGCATAAGTAGTTCCAAAGAAGGGAGGCACAACAATGGTGAAAATAATAACAACGAATTGATCCCCACAAGAATAGTAATTGGATGATGAGTATTCACTGATTATAGAAAGTTGAATACCATCACACATGGCTACTCAGGCTACAATCAGGTGTCCATCGTTCTTGAGGATTAGGAAAAGATGACTTTTACATGCCTATATGACACCTTTGCATACCGCCATATGCCATTCAGTTTGTGTGACACTCATCAACGACATCATCTCCTTCATCACCTTAGGCGCAACCGTTAGGGAAGTCCTTTTCTCTTACTATTCGTTCTTCTCTTTTATGTGTTTTGGTTAACATTGAGGATAATGTTTGTCTTAAGTGTGAGGAGTTTAGTTTGTGTGTAGGTACAAATGACTTTTTCTCGTTCATTTAATTTCATATTGCTTGTGATATTTATTTTTAGTGTGTTTTTGTGTTAGTTTTAGATTGTGTCCAACAATTCTTATTTAATAATAATCATATTTACAATTGAAAATTCTCAAGGAAATGAATATATTGAGTAAGTCAATGGAATCCATATTTTTTGCAAAAGAAATTAAATTAAGGTCTAATCTTGAAAATTAATTATTATTTTGTGACCCTTAATTATAATTTTAAAATTTTAAAAGCATGAGCACCATTGTACTTGAGATCTAAATAAGTGTTTTGAGCCACAAAAAAGTAATTTTTTTCATTCATTAGCTGTAAAATCCTTATGCAAAAAAAGGGTAATATTAATTGTTTTATTGCCTATTTCTACTTCTCTGTTTTGGGTCTTAATAACTAGGGCTGAGCATTCGGTCGGCTCGGTTCAAACTGAATTGAAATTATGAAAACCGAATAGACTGAATTTAGTTTAAATTCAAACCGAACCGAACCAAAATTTAAGATAAATCAAAGTAAACCGAACAGAAAAAACCGGTTTGGTTCGGTTCAATTTTCGATTTTGGGCTCAATGGACTGTTGGGCTTTTTTTATCTTATATAAAATAATTTTATTTTTAGTTTTTTAAACTCAAATTAAAAGAAAAATTAAAAAATCCCACAAATTCGGTTTATTCGGTCTATTCGGTTTACTTGGTTTTCTCAATTTTAAACTGAACCAAAATTAAAAACCAAATTTTTTTATTTTTTTAAACCGAGCTGAACCGAATTTACTTTAAAACCGAACTGAATAGACCGAATTCACTCGATTCGGTTCGATTTTGTTCACCCCTATTAATAACTGAGGATATTTTTCATAAATGTTTATTTGTATCAAATGGTTATCAATTTATGAGTATGCTCAACATTCAAAATGTGTTTGGTACTTAGTAAGCAATGATTTTCATCATCAATGTTTATCTTCACATCAAACAACCACCAATTTGTATTTGCTAAGCATTATAAATTTGTTTTATGTTGCGTAACCGGGGATATTCTTCATCAATGTTTGTTTTCGCATGAAAAGACCAATAATAATTTACAAAAAAAAAAAAAAGAAAAAAAATTGCATTCATGGGATTTGCATGGTTATTTATTTCTGATGGGTGAATATATTTCTTTTAAGGCTAGACCACCTGTTTTGATTAATGGTATAGGTGGTTGTGCTTGCATTAAATTTTTGTTTATAATTAAGGAGGTAAATGAAGGATTGTTTCTTAATTAACTTACTTTTGTTTGCCAAAGAGAATGACAACTGTGACAAGATTATTTTTTATTAAGAATTGTTTTGTGTCATCTATTAATTACTTAGAGTCTTGTTGCTTGAGGACAAGCAAATCCTCAACTGTGGGGGAGTTTGATGTGTGTAATTTAACACACATATTTGCATTTACTTTCTAATATATTTTGTGATTTTTTTAATTAATTTAGATAGTGATCTTAGTAATTACATTAATTTTAACATTTTTCTGCCTAATTTGGGTTATGATCACTTTTGGTGGGTTTTCAATGTTTAGAGTAGTGTTGGCATGCTCGTTGGGCAAAAGAGTGTTGCATGCTTAACAAACATCACGTGCATGATGCATTCTTCTTGGTCACGTCACATGGCACTAATTCAATCCAACATCATTTTCAAATGGTGCATTAGGGCTTGCCTTGGAGGAGTATAAATAGAAACTTAATATACTTTTGAAGAGGACTTTTGGGTGAGTGAAATAGAGGGAAACATGAAGATTGAATGAAGTTTTTCCTTGGAGCTTCTATGGGTTTCTTTGTATACATTTTCTTATTTTTCATTTGTTAAAACTTTCAATGAGATCAAACTTGGTATTTAGTTTTATTGTGTTCATGGATAACTAAACCCTCAACTAGAGTGGGGGGGTGAAACCTGGTGAGATTACTTTTGATATTAATGCTCAATTTCTAATTTTCTTTATTATAATTCTTGATTTGGTCTTTTTACGCTGATTGTAAATTGTATAAATGATCACTATATAATTTCATCTTGGGGTTGATGTGATGAACTGATGAGTGAAATATAAACCTAGACATAGGAGATCAAACACAAACTTTTGGGTAAAGAAATATATATAAATCTTTATAATGTGTTAATTATGGCTTAATTGGTCTAGTAAAAAAAAAATAACTTTTGACAATTAGTTGTTTGTTGATTAGATACAACTTAGTGACTCAATGGAGCATTATTTACCTAATTTAGAAATAATTGTACTCAAGAATCAAGTTGGACATTTATAATCATTAGCTAATCCTCATTAGGTGAAATCTTAGGTTTTAGTGCGCTTCAAACATTTTATTTCCATTTAATCAATTTAGTTTTTGTTAATTTAATTTTATTTTCATTGTCACTTTTATTTTTATTATTCCTATGGATTAACAAGAATTAAATCAAATAACAATAAATATTGTCCCTATGAATCAACCTTAATAAATTATCTGTGCTATAATTGATATTGTACACTTATAGTAATTGCCTCTGTCATCACCATTGATTTCTGACCATCAATGGTGGCTCCCTTTTCCTTCCTTTCCCCTTTTGTGTATATATTTTATCTTTTTTTTTTTTTTTTGTATTATTTGTATGTTGTTTGGGTTGATTTTGGTCAAAAACTCTTCTGTGGAGATTTGGGTTCCCTCTATTTTTGAGGTTTTTAATATATATGAAATCCATTCCCTTTTCTGTTGGTTTATGTCTAGCTTGCTTCTTAGTCCAAATAATGACTATTTGTGTGC
>CATIWR010227383.1:0-11544 GCA_949677035.1 Omphalea diandra | reverse complement strand
CAGCAAGTAGGCAGAATGCCTGGGGACTCTGTTCTTAAAATCTTGATGCAGAAAGTTCGTTCTCTGGACTTAAGTTTATCTGTTTTGGAACGATACTTGGAGGAGGTGAATTACAGATATGGCAATATTTTTAAAGAATTCAACAAAGATTTAGGAGATAAAGATACTCTTTTAAACAAGATCTTATTTGATATAAAGAATCTTCTTGACAGCCAGGAGTCCATAGTATGTGAATTTTTGTTGTTCTTAGCTTATTTTGTTTTGTTGAATTTTGATTGGTACCTTCAACTCTGAATTTTCATGCTCTATTGCCCTTTGCAGGCTAAAGATGTGGATGATCTTCTTTCCTGGAAATCTCTTGTTTCTAAAACGCTGGATAATCTCCACAAGGATAATCTTTCTCTCAGGTTATTTCCATTCTTCTATGATAAACTTCTTCCATATAAATGCATGATATAGATTTATCTATGTCTACAATTAGATGATTATTTTTGAATGGAAGCACCCATCAACAATATGCAGTAATTAGTCTTGTTAACTTTTTAATAATTTCTCATAATTAAAAGGAAAAAGAAATGAAAAAATCTGGTATATGTGAGAGTGACAGTGAGATTGTAAAGGTCTGCTTTGTTGTCCTGTGGGAACTGTTGATTTATATTCATACTTGCTTAGAAAGGAGCAAAGAAGGGACTGAACATATGCCTGGATACGTGATTCTCGGTCTGGACTAGGTTTCACTAACCTAGCAAAGAAGGCACTTGTATCTAGCCAAATCTCAAAAGTGAGATGGTTCTACAGATGTAGTTGACTTTGGCTGCTAAGTGCTGCTTGTTTATTTATTTATTTTTTTTTTTGGTTCTCAAATTATTTTGTTAGGAGATGATGTGCCAAGTGGTAGACCACTTTCACGGCCAGCCAGGCTTAGAGATGGTCAATCCATTAAATCTTATTGATTGATATCTTCTCAGTTTAGGGGAATAGTTAAATGCTTCTTGAAATGATTCATCTTTTGTGTTCATGGCATTTTATCAACTGCATATTTTGAGCACATATGCTCTTCCTCTCTCCCTGTATTTCTGTTTTTGCACAATTTTTTACTGTTGATGGCACAATTCTCCGTCCCTTGGTTTCATGGAATTCTCTAGCTAATGAGTGCAAATTTATTTGCAGATTGACGGTTGAAGGTGTTCAGGAGAAACAGATATCTATGGAAAATAAGGGTATAGCAGTTTTTTTCATATGCTTAATCTTTGGATTTTTAGCTTTTGCGAGGCTATTAATAGATATATTGCAGAGTGTTTATAAAGCATTTAGTGTTGAAAGAACAGAGGAGTCCCGGAAATTTTGTTGGATGAGCTCTTCCTGGCTCTTGTTACTGTTCAGCTGTTGCATTATTATGTTAATATTATCATTATAATTTTATGAAATATATTTGTCTAAGCATCTATCCCTCCATTGGAAAAAGGAGGCATGTGGGTTGGTGGTGGGAGGGTTTTGTGGTGGAGAGAAATATAAACTTGTAAGGTTTTTCTTGGCTGGATTTATGTATACAAGAGGAAATCTATCAAAATTTATAAGAAAGGCTTGTTGGGTTATTGATGACAGCATTTATGTATTAGCAACACCATGCACATTTCAACACCACCTATAAGAACAGGGGCCAAAAACAGAAAAAGTGAAGAGAAAAACATCACCGACAAACTAAAGAAAAGGAAAATCAATTTGGACATCCAACCGTCTGAAAAACAATATACATATATATATATACACGCGCACACATGCAAAATATAAAGGGCAGAAGCAAACAAAAAAAAAAAAAGGGAGGACATTTATAACACTAAAAAGAACAAGTGATCGAATCAATTATTATGAAGCCAAGAAGAGGTAAATATTTATGAAATTGACAACGAGATTAATACAATTATCAATTTGAGGTACAGATGTGATTAACACAAGAAGGCATCCTAGTAGTTATGAAGTTTGAGTTTGGGCGAGAACTTGTATAAATGACTCCTTGGATCGATTGAACCATCATAATCATCAATATGGGTGACTTGAACTTTCTTAGCATGGCTCATTTTTTATTTCCTATATAATAAGAGGTTCTAGTCATATGCATGACAATTTAGAGTAAAATGTTCTTTACCTTGTGCTTGCTTGACCGTATCCATTATTCTTTTTTGGAGGCTTCACCATTCTAAACTAAGCTGTCTATTCGAACAGCTTGATTGTCCATAAGTCTGTAGGAGTATTGCTCTATTTCATCGGGTATCTCATGGTGTCGAGCTAACTTTGCCTCTTAAGCAGATTTGTCATGTACTTGAGCTGATTAATAGTATGGCTATCCTCGAGCCTGGTCTAGGTGAGTTGAAGCAAGTAAGGAGAACTCCATTTCTGGGTTGAGGCCATTAGAGGTGTCTGTGTTACTACCGTCTGCTTTTGATTTCGTGAGGGTTTTGTCTGAATTATTGTAGCACCATGATAAACTCTTCATAGATGACTGCAAAACGAGCAGTGGCTTGGTGAACTTGAGATTGTGCGCCAATTGCACTGCTCGAGACCTGTCTTCCTACATTGCTGAGAGAGAAGAGTGACAAGTGGCTTGTGATGGGAGCGCTTTTGGACCCTAGCACGTCTAAGTGGCCTTGTGGTTGCTAGTTTTTGAGATTGATGTTCGAAGAGGCCATAACTTGGGAATGAAGAATTGTGGGCTCAGTCCATACTCAACACCAAATGATGAAAATTGTGTGTATCGAGCTAAGTGGTTTAAGGTAGGATGAGCAAAAACCAGACTTGATTGAAAAATTAACTGAATCGATTAAATTTGATCAGTTCGATTTTTAGTAAAATTCAATTCGGTTCGACTTTTATTTTAAAAAATTTCGATTTTCAATTCAGTTTTTATAAAAAAATAAAACAAACCTAAATTATTAATAAATCAAATCAATTTAAATTGAACTATATTTAAAATATATATAATTTAATTAAATCAAAATTAATCGAACCGAAATTTCATAGGTTTGATTCAATTCAATTTGTATGTTTATAAGATTCAATTTAATCGATTCGATTTGTTTGTTTTTTTCAAAAATTTTAGTTCAATTCGATTTATAAAATAAAAAATTTAGTTTAACTTATTTTAGTAAAAAACGAATCGAATAAACCAAACCGACAAGAGAGAGTAGGAGGGAAGTCCAACCTATGTTAGATGTCCACTCTGATATTTAAATCAGGATTTACTATTAGAAGTAAAAATAGTAGCATTTAAGATAGAATGAATAAAGTACTTGGATGAGGGCTCTTTATATAACGACTTAGACGAACTATTTAGGTAAGAGTAAGCATGTTTCCTATAGCGGATAATGTTTTCTTACTTATGTAATACTTCCTGAAGAGGAGAATATTTTTTGAAAATGATAATATTTTTTGAAGAAATTTGTAGAGATGGGTTAAAGAGTTACGAGTCAAGCTAGCCATTAAACTAGTCCAATCAGGATCGAGCTAGGCGTATGATAAATAGAGCGATCTTGACGAACTAGGCTTTGCAAATAAGAGTGAGCCTAACCCATGTTAACGAGGATAATATCAACCATCAATAGCAGTATTTGATTTTATTAATTTTATATATTTTTTATTCAAATCTATAACTTAATTAATTTAGTTGGATGATCCAAACTCCATCTTAATATTTACTGCATTCCACTTGACATATATTTTCATGATATATAATATAAATACTACTCATTACATTTTTATGTTTCTTTTATTCATATTGTTTATATTTTCTAAGTATTTTCGGTAGTTTTGTATAAATGTTATTTTGTCTAGCTAAATGTTATAATAACCCTCAAATTTATTACTTAAATAGTAATTTTATTGATAAATAACATTTTTCTAACTTAAAATGTGCTTTTAAAATTATAAATACGATTTTCATTTTTTTAAAATTTGAAACATATAAGATTTTATTTTGATTTAATAGAGAAATAAATTAATTTTAAGTCAAGAAAAATAAAATTTCTTTAAAATTTATATTATGAAAATATCTCTATAAAATATATGAGTATGTATTATTTTGGGTGATTAGATAACTGCAATGTTAACCATGTTAAAATTATTGGAGGGGTGAGAAGGGTTGATTTAAAAATTTGGTAAGGGCTGATAATTAGTTATTTTCTCTGTAAATCCAGAATATAGGAGAGAAATGGGTGGCTAAAAGAAACTATTCATTGTTATTTACTTCTGATCACTATCTTTTGACACCTCCTATATAATTTTATAGCTAATATTTATAAGAATATTTTGATACTTGAACCATCTATTTTGGCGACACTTGATGATGGAAATCTTGGTCCAATAAGAGATGTTACAATTCTATCAAGAAATATTATTTTGTATCTCCCAAATGACTCCGATCTTCTTTTATAGCAAGGTTAATGATGTTGAAAAGTTTGTCTCATAAGTTTTTATTTGACTACTCATAAACTTTCTAATTCAACTTATAGCTCAGATAGTGAGCAAAATTAAATTCCATCATTTTTATTATGAAAGTTGATTCTGGGCAAATGAAGAAGAATTAAGCTTCACTATCATCATAAATAGACTCTTGACATCAAGATAAAATTTTGAATACATAAGGTGTAGTTTCTAGTTACTAGTCAATGGCGGTTTGGCGATCGGTCATTGGTGATTTAGGCGATGATCTGAAAAAATTTTCTTTAGAAGGCTTTATAAAATGTCCTGAAATTTTTGAGATACATATACAAATGTAACTTTATAAGGTAATCTCAAACTCAATATTTTTATTTATATTAATTAAAATATTCTTGACTGATAATTATTGAGTAGAAAATATTAAACAATATTTGTTAAGTAAAAAAATTGTTATAGGCATTTTAAAGGATAGATTTGATTAAATTATATTGAAGAATATTAAAGTCCTCAAATATATTTTAAGGGATCTGAAGAATACATTGACTATAATTTTGGAGAAATATAAGCAATTAATTAGTAAAAATCATTTATGGAGGATAAATATATGTACAAAATTATTTTGGCATTACTAAAGAAATATTAAATCGATATTTGAGATTATTGAATCAGATTATTATCTTAATATTTAAACTGTAAAGGACACCATAATTGTATTAATGGCTCTGAGTAAGTATCTTAATTAATTTTGAGTATTGACTTCTTTCGAACGGAATAACAAAAATTTATGTTAATGACTGTCATAGGAAGTTTAGTCTAAGTATAAAGACAATTATGCCAGAATATTAATAGAAGTATTAAAAGTTAATTTCTAGAAATTAGAAATAGAAATATTGATTGGGCATTGATAAATATATTTCTACCATATTGTTGTGTATAAATATTCTTTTAAGGGGCTGATGGCAGATCTACCACATCTGAGAATATAAATTTATAAATATACTTGTCAGACTATGAATGATATATATATATATATATATATATATATATATATATATATGCTATGTTCTGATTATATCAGTTGTAATGATTGTGCATCATGTTTTGCTATATTATGTTGTGGAAAATAGAATAATATAGAGGATTTTGGCTCTGGAATTAGAACTATTCTATTTAGTGGGTACT
The DNA here is from genome assembly GCA_949677035.1 of Omphalea diandra. Lineage (NCBI taxonomy): Eukaryota > Viridiplantae > Streptophyta > Magnoliopsida > Malpighiales > Euphorbiaceae > Omphalea > Omphalea diandra. The sequence continues at coordinate 5,928 of CATIWR010227383.1, read as the reverse complement.
TTGATATATGGATTGAATGATTGGTATATAATAAATTTATAAGTTTCGAGTTTGAAAATTTCTTATTGGCCACAGAAATTAATAAATGAATAATGAATAATATATGAATGATGAATTGTGCAGCCAGGTTTGAGATTTTTACTCAATAGTCACTGTAATTCTTGTGTAGCCAGAGATTTGCTTGCTGAATCACAAAAACAAATAAGTTAAAATAAAAAAAAAAAAAACAAATAAGTTAATAATTCTTATGTAGTCAAGTTTGAGATTTACTCACTAAATCACAGAAATAGGTGGGTTATATTTGTAAAGTTGGAGTTAAACTCGCTGGGACATAACTCTGCTTTGGTATGAAATTAGATGACATGAATTAATTTAAAAATTAATTTGATGAAATTCTTTATGATTTGAATATTAATTATTTATGTTATTGTTGTTATTATCAATAAATATTTATTAGACTTGAGACTTACTACATGAATTGGTAGTTTTATACTTTTTCATTTCCTAATGTTGGTCATACACTCATGATTCATGACAAAGGCGAAGAATGATATTACCATGCACGTAAATATTACCCTTCGTGCCACCTACACTTTTTCTTCCATAAAATAAGTATTACTTGGATGAATGTTGCAAGAAACATAAATTGCATAATAATGAACTGATAGAGGAAGAATTGCATTATGGAACACAACAAAGATGGAGAAAAGATTATACTTTCTGTGTTTAGAAATTTGTCTTCTTTGATATCCTTACAGAATAGACAGAATGTTGTAGTAATCAACCACTATATCTTATTTCATAATTGTAGTTGCTGGCAAATAATTTTATTCCCTTTGTAAAAACTTATTGTATGTATGTGTTCAAGCCCTACAAACTCTCATTAAAGTCCATAATTTATGACTAGAATAAGAACTGCACATAGTAATATTGATGGTTACCATTACTTGTATCATGAGTTCACTTCTTGAAAATTAAAGCTTGAAGACTCTGAAAAACCACATTATAACGTTAATCCCACCTTACTGTCAAGTCTGCTTTATAATGCAAATCTTTTAGTTTCTTAATCATCATTCAAAAGATTCCATAAAATAATAGCCTACTACTCATTTTGGATTGGATTTTTGATATCTCTATACAACTAAACAACAAGACAGAGGAATCTTAAGCTATCTAATTCTCTCATTTACTAGTGAAATAATTCTAAGAATAGGATTATACTATCAGTTTTATATGTACGGCTTGGTGTAATCTAGGCAGCTTAGCATAAAACTTAAATGAATAAGTATGAGTTTATTTTGATAAATAAATAAGTATGATAAGATAGATAAGATAAATTTCACAAAATGAGAAAGCATACTACAAAAGAAATGCCATAGGTAGTAAGAAGCACACCTTGGGCCTAGCGCGGTCGATAAGTGTACCTCACCAAAGGTCATATCTTTAGCTTCTTCCTCGTTTTTTCTGCTTTTTGTCCAAATTAAGTAGAGGGAGGATAGATCGAACTCAGGACTTGAGGTCCATACAGATAGATATGCTAATTAGTTGGACTTCGCCTGGGTGTATTCTTATGTAACTCGAGAAAAACGAAAGAATATATATATATATATATATATATATAGAGAGAGAGAGAGAGAGAGAGAGAGAGAGAGAGAGAATTCCATGCTCTTTGTAGTGATTCGTCGCGATAGAGTTAGAAATCTTTGCCCTTTCTTCAGGGGCGATGATGTAAATTACACTTTCTATCCTGCAAGTCCCTGCAGGGACCCCCAAAGTAGAGATCCCAAAAAATTAAATATATTTATACAAGTTTTTATATTTGTTAAATGTATATTTTATATTTATTAAAAATATATATAAATATTTTATGTATATCAATATATATTTTTGTATATTTATTAGTTTATCGCATAAAATATTTTTATTGTTGTAAATATAAAAAAAAATGGAGAAAAGTAAATAGAGAACAAAAAATAGAGGAGAGAATAATTTCTCTGTACATTATTCTATTCATAGTAACATCTATTTATAATGTCAACAGTTACAAGATAGAGATAGAAATAAAGTTTTATCTCATTACAATCTCTATTCATATAGATAATGATATACATTCAATATTATCACAACTCTATAATATTATCATAACAATCCTTCTTGGGTGTCTATTACAAAAAATATATTTCATTAAAACCTTACTAAGAAAAAATCCTATGGGCAAAAAAAAATTTTAGTAAAGGAAAAAGAGTACATCATTTTTATAGAAATGTAAAACTTCCTCATTAAAAACCTTGTTAGGAAAACCTAATGGAACAAAACCTAGGCTAAAGAAAAAGGAGTACAACATACAAAAATCTTCCCTTCATGAATATATAATTTCTAACAATATCAATTTTGTTCACCAATTTCTCGAATATTGTTGTAAAGAGTGTCTTTATAAACAAATATGCTAAGTTGTCAATAGATCGAATTTGATGCATATTTAAAATGTTTTGTTTCTGAAGTTTATGTGTGAAAAAGAACTTTATTGAAATATGTTTGGTTTTATCTCCTTTAATATATTCTCTTTTGAGTTATGTAAGACATGCAACATTATCTTCATATAGTACTATTGAACTTTCTTTATCCAAAGGAAAATTACATGATTTTTTGATATGTTAAATCTAAGATCTCAACCATATTCACTCTTTACTTGCTTCATGAATGGTCAATATTTCAACATGGTTGGATGATATGACGATTAGAGTTTGTTTGATAGAATGCCAAGATATAACACTGCCACCATATGTAAACAAGTAACCTGTTTGTGATCAAATTTTATGTGGATCGGATAAAAATTCAGCATCTACATATCCAATTAATTTTGACTTTGAGCTTTGCAAATAAAATAAACTCATACTTGATATGTCACGTAAATAACAAAATACTTGTTTAACACTATTCAAATATCTTCGAGTTGGTGAAAAACTATATCTTTCTAATAACATAAAATGTTATATCAAGTCTTATACAATTAGCAAGATATATGAATGCACCAATAGCATTAAGGTTGGTATTTTTGTACCAAGAATTTATTCACTATCATCTCAAGGGCGGAAAGGATCATTTTTGACATCAAGAGATCGAACAACCATAGGAGATCTCATTGGATGATATTTATCCATATTAAACCGTTTTAATATCTTTTCAATATAAGCTGATTGATAAAAAAAAATCCTATCGAATAAATGTTCGATCTGCAGGCTGAAACAGAATTTTGTTTTTCTTAAATCTTTCATTTTAAATTCATTTTTTTAAAATATATCATTGTCTTTATCAACTATTTAGGAGTCCAAATGATATTCAAACCATTAGCATAAATTGTAATTATAGCAAAATCAAATTTTATTTTCTTATATAAAATTGCATGGATAAATTGAATTAGTGTATCCTTCTCTCAAAAGATATTCACAAAGACGATTATATCACATGCATTTAGATTATTTTAATCCATACAAGGACCTTTGTCACTTAATTGAATACATTTCTCGAGATTTTGAATTGCATGCTTTAGGCATTTTTAATCCTTTAAGGACTTTAATATAAACTATCATTATTTAATGATCTATACAAATAAGCTATAACAACATCCGTAAGTTGCATATGAAGTCCTTCTAAACTTACTAGATTAATCAAAAATCTAAACGTAATTACCTCCACTACCAGGGAATAAGTCTCCTCATAGTCAATGTCATATCTTTATGAGAAATCTTATGCTACAAGTCGTGCTTTGTATATCACAATTTCATTTTTCTCATTTTGTTTACGCACAAATACCCATTTATAGCTTACCGGCTTCACATTTTCAGGCGTTTGAACAATGGGTCCAAATACTTGGCATTTTTGAAGTGAATTTAATTATGCATGGAATGCATCTTTCTATTTTAGTCAATCATCTCTATGTTGACATTTATCGATAAACTTAGGCTTAATGTCCTCACTTTCTTTTACAATATCAAGTGCTATTGTATATGCAAATATATCATTAGCAATGGTTTCATCTCAGTCTCATTTTTTCTTGAAGTGATATAATTTATTAAAATCTTTTTGTTATCATTATTTTTAAGTACTTGAACTACTTATGAGATTAATTGCTCATTAATGTCAACCATTTCTGTTATAAACTCTTTAGGAGTATCAATAGTTTTGAAATTGTCACTTTGTTTGTTTTATTTTTTTTTTCTTTCTTGGATTATTATCTTTGGAACCGAGTGGCGTACCACGTTTCAAGCGTGTCATGGGCTCATTTACTATAGTATTAACATGTTGTCTTATCGGGGCATCAATTCTAATTGAAACATTTTCAGCTATATGAGATTTGTTAACACTTTTTAGATCATAAAATGCATATATCAATTGGTTTGCTATAATTTACAAATGAATGATCATTTGAACTTTTAGTTCACATTTTTTAGGATAAGGATCAAGATGATTTAATGATGACTCATTCCATATAATTTTTTTTTCTAATTGTTTGTTTTTCCCCAACTACCCTCATTAAAATGACAATTATTAAATCTTACAGTAAAAACATCTTCCATTAATGTTCAAGATATTTAATTATAAAAAAAGATTCATATCTAATATATATTTTCAATCTCTTTTGAGGTCCCATTTTTGTACGATGTGGGGGGGGGGCACAATAGGGACATAAATAGTGCATCCAAAATTTTCAAATGGGAAATATTTGGCTACTAACCAAAAACAACTGTAAAGGTGAAAATTTATGATAACTAGTTGGTCTGATGCATATAAGAGTTGTGGCATATAAAATTGTATGTCTCCAAATAGAGATAGGGAGATTTGTTTTTATAAGTAATGGTTTAACTATTAATTGAAGTTGCTTTATAAAAGATTTTGCTAGACTATTTTGGGTATGAACATGAACAATAGGTTGCTCTATAATTATTCCAATTTACATGCAATAATCATGAAAGGCCTTATATATAAATTCACCAGTATTATAAGATGAATTGTATTAATGGCATAATCTGGAAATTGTAATCTTAATCGAATTTTTTAAGTAAGTAATCTTGCAAATGCTATATTTTGAGTTGATAATAAACATACATGTGACCATCTTATTAATACATCTATCAACACCATAAAATATTTAAATGGTTCACATGGTAGATGAATTAGTCCACAAATATCGCCTTGTATATGTTCCAAAAATGTAGATGATTCATTTGGAATTTTGCTTGGCGATGGCCTAATAATTAACTTTTCTTGAGAGAAAGCTAAACATGAAAATTTATTAGATTAAAAAATCTTCTGGTTCTTCAATGAATGACTATATGAGGAGCTCTCAATAAGTTTTTGCACTATTATTGATCCAAGATGACCTAGTCGATCATGCTAAATAAGAAAAGTGGTTGGATCTGTAAACTTTTGGTTTGTTGTCATATTAGTTCCAATTATATGCATATATGTGTAATATAAGTCAAAAGAGAAAGTAGGTAATTTCTCTAATACACATTTCTTATCAAAAGTTGTGAATTTCACATTTGTCATCTTAATGTGATATCCATTTTTATGAATATCATTAAAGCTAAATAAATTTTTGTAAGATTTTGGAGAGAATAATGCATTTTAATAAAGAGATGTGTCCCTTCAGGTAGTAATATATTTGCTCTTCTAAAACTTTCAATTATTCTTTTATTACCAAATATTGTACTAATATAAGTTTTTCCTATTGATAAATGATAAAAGTATTTTTTTATATTTTAATATAGTGTGCATAGTTACGCTGTCTGCAAGACACAAGTTTGTATCCTTTTCTATTAATGACTGAGTAGCATCCAAAATATCTTCACACAAATATATATATATATATATATATATATATATATATATATATATATATATATATATATATATATATATATATAT
>CATIWR010227380.1:0-79775 GCA_949677035.1 Omphalea diandra | reverse complement strand
TATATATATGCTAAGTACTCCACATTTAAAATTGATAACCACAAATTGATTTTTATCTAGGTTTATGTACATGATACAAAGAGAGAGTGAGAGAGAAAGAGAGAGAGAGAGAGTTGGAATTTAGTAGACAACCTATACTCCATGTATTTATATGCAAACTTTATACTCTAAATAGCTCACACTTTATGCTTCACTATCTGAAAAAAAGTATTTATGATTTGATGAGTTACGACTTAATGAATAAAAATAATAATAAAATTATATTAGCACAATCAATAATCAAATATTATTTAGACATGAACATAAGTAATAGATAAATGATCATTTAGATATGTGAATTGGACAAACACGACGATGACACATGCACCATTGCATTTGGGACACTTGAATATATATGTAATGTTTGTATAGTTACATGGCAAATTATTTTATGTTTTGTACATGTTATAGTATCTTAAATAATGGTGTTTTAGAGCTTATTTTAAAGTAAAAGGAGCATATGGGGATTAGGAGATGGATGGAGGTGATGAAGGAGTAAATAGGAGGGACTAAAAAAGAAAAGTGAACTTCCAACCAACGGAAATGAGACACCATGATTTTGTCTTGTTACAATAGGCTTACAAGTGGAATTTTTCAACGTTTATGATCATAATAGAGAGTTAAACATGAAGGACAACAGAAGAAAAAAAGAGCTAAGGAAGAAAGAAAGAAAAGAAAAAGAAGAAGAAGAAGAAGAAGGAGAGGAAGAAGATTGAGCTGCCTAAAAAGGACTCCTAAGCTTCTCTGGTTATGGGAAAATAGGTAAGTTAATTTAGCTTATGAAATTAATCCCTCATGATAGGTTAATCATGCATGGTTAGTAAGAATTATGCAGTATTTGAGGTAGAGCTCATATATGGAAGTTGAAATTCAATAGAAACAAGAGCTGATTGTGTTGGTTTTGTTATTAGAACAAAGTCCTATGATTTCATAATCTTAGAAGAGGAACTAGGGAAAGTGTAAAATATGAATATTGTAGCTTTATGCTCCATTTAAATGTACGTAAAACATTTTTTTTTAATTTGGTATGTGTGAGGACATATGGCTCCTTAATTAGGGCTAGTTCATAACCAACTGAAATCACCTAAGTCTTTATGTTTTCTTATATTTTGATGACCTTATGTTCAGATTTACATAAACTACAAAACATGAAATTTGTAGAGTTATATCCCCTCTAAATACCTATAAAGCATTTTTGCTTTTTTTGCTGTGTGGAAAGAAATATGGCCCATTAATTGTGACTGACCCTTAACCCGATGAAACCTCATCAGTCTTTTAATTATGTTTTCCAAGAATTTGATAGCCATAGATTCTAAATTTGGTGATGTGCCAAACTTGAAAGTTTTATATTTATGTCTTATCTACATGACTTTAAAATACTTTTGCCAAAATTAGTAAGGTTGTTGAGATATTTTCCCTTCATTATGATTGATTGTCAATATGTTGAAAACTTGCTCACCTTGAGATTAGTCATTTGTTTTTGTGACTATATAAATTGAGTTAGACAGTGATAAAACATGAAAAATGTTCCTTTATGTGTTTTTTAACTTATGGTAAGTCATTTTTGCAATTGGATTTGTACAATTTGAGATATAACCAAGAATGTAAAACCTACTCAGACTAAGATGACATCGAAACATGGCAAAATTTAAAAATTCACCACATTTTCTATGTCTTATATTGACCTTAAATTTTAATATGTTGTATCATTATATGTATTGTTTTATTTGAAAATATGAATCAAGTCATTTGGATAAGTATATCTAGAGTTATTACTGTGAGAGTATAGTAAGGTCGGGCTACCATATACGAAAAATATGCATAAACATTAGGCCCACTTGCATGGCTCATGCCATAGTTGCATACCAAGCATTCATAATCATTTTGACATACTTATAACCATTTATGTATCAAATGTTAGGATCTCAGCAATTTAAGGAAGCCCTAGAGAGAGAACCAAACCTATTGTAAAGGTTGGTTACCTCAAAAGGTGAGTAAAAACTATAATTAGATTTTAATGTGTAAGTGTGAAAATTTTGTAATATGATGTTCTATTACATGTATATGAGATTGAGTTATTAAACTTTACATGTGAATACAAGTCAAGTGAGAATTATAAGCTCTTAATGATTACTTGGTAGACCATTGTGAATGAACACTTGCATATGAAAATAAAATGATGTTGTGTTCAGCTTGTCAAACACTTGCAAATCACGTGGAAAAGGGACCAATATGTCCCATTGGCACATGTTATTGATCAAATGATTCACTTATTATATGCTAGCCAGCAAAAATCAAATGTCACTTGAATCATATGAATTCCTAGGAGCAATGCTTTCCTTTCAAGGTCACCACAAAAATCAATCTATTGCACTTGCACCTACATAGTCAATTATTATACATATAATGTATCCTGATGATATTCTTATGTTGTTTGTACCATAACAATCTGATTATTATTTTTATTCATTGAGTCGCGACTCACCAAATCGCAATTATATTTTTCAAATACTGAAGCATAGGGTTTGGATACTTTCGTGCATAGAGTTTTGCATAGAGACACATGGACCATAAGTCATATGCTGAATTCCAACTCTCTCTCTCTCCTTGTGTCATGTACATATATCTAGATAGGAAACAGTTGATGGTCCCTAGCCATGAACATTAATTAACTTATATGTATATTAAATACATGTTGGATTATGTATGTACAATGAACAAACCTTTATGCATATGCATTTTTGGATATGAATGCCATGATTTGTAAATGAAATGGTTGTTACATATTACAAGTAAAAGAATTGGCTATGAAAGTGCAAATGCAATAGACTGATTGATTTGGACATAACCTTATAAGGCAAACACTGCTCCTAGGAATTCATGTGATTCAAGTGACATTTAATTTTGTTGGCCAACATATAACATGTAATTCATGTAAGCAATATCATGTGCGATAATAGTACATATTGGTCCTTTTGCCAAGTGATTTGCAAGTGTTTGACAAGCTAGTCACAACATTCTTTTAGTTCCTTATACAAGTGTTCATTCAAAATAGTATAGCAAGTAATCATTAAGATCATATAATTTCTCACTTAACTTGTATTCACATATAAAATTTCATAATTCAATCACATATACACATAATAGAACATGAGCATGTCTTAAAATCATCACATATACATATTAGAATCCAATTATGTGTTTTACTCATCTTTGAAGCAACTGACCTATATGATAGGTTTAAACCTTTCTCTTAGGCTTCCTTAATGTGTTTAGATCCTAACATTTGATACATATATGATTATAAAACATGTCAAAATGAGTTTGCATGTTCAATATGCAACTATGGTCATGTTCAATGCAAGTGGATCTAGTATTTATATTTATTATTCTTGTATGGTGGCCTAACCTTGCTACACTATCACTAGAATAACTCTTGATATATTCATCTAAATGACTTGATTCTTTTTTTCTACTTAAACTAGACACATGAAAATACAACATTATCAAAATTCAAGTCAATATGAAGCTTTTAGAAAATAGGGTGAATTTTTAAATTCTGTCTTATTTCAATGTGGCCATAGTCTAATTAGGTCTTACAATCTTAGCCATATCTCAAATTATGCAAATCCAATTTCAAAATTGAATTAATAAATTTATAAAACATATAAAGAAATATTTGTTATGTTTTAACTTTATCTAGTTTAGTATATAAGGTCATCAAAATAAATGATCATTCTCAATGTGAGCAGATTTTAACATGTTGAGAATTAGTCATAATTAAGGAGTTACTTCTCCTCAACCACAATATATTTAGCAAAAATTTTTGTAAGAATCTAGATGAGACATAACTTTACAACTTTTATTTTTTCCACATCACCAAATTCTAATTCTATGGCCATCAATTTCTAGGTAAACAAAATCAATAGGTTAAGCAAGTTTCATTAGGTTTAGTGTTAGCCACAAACAAAGAGCTTGTATATGAATACAAGTTAGATTACTCCCTTATGACATGTTAATCATGCATGGTTAGTAAGAGAATTATGGAGTATTTGAGGTAGTGCTCATGTATGGAAGTTGAAATTCAAAAGAAACAAGAGTTAATTGTAGTAGATTTATTGTTAGAGCATATTTTTGCACTCATGATTTCATAACCCTAGAAGAGGAATTGAGGGAAAATGTAACCCATGAAAGTTGTACCTTTATGTCCCATCTAAATTCATGTGAAATTTTTTTTCTTAATTTGGTGTGTGTGAAGAACTATGGCTCCTTCATTAAGGTTGGTTCATAACCAATCAAAATCTCCTCAATCTTTATATTTTCATATATTTTGATGATCTTATGTGCCGATTAGGACAAAGTACAAAATATGAAATTTGTAGAGTTATATATCCTCTAAATACCTATAAAGTAGTTTTGCTTGAATTGTTGTGTTGAAAGATATATACCTCTTTAATTGTGACTAACCCTGAACCTTATGAAACTTGTTTCATCTTTTAGTTCTATTTTTCAAAAATTTGATGGCCATAGAATGGGAACTTGGTGATGTGCCAAACTTGAAAGTTGTATATTTGTGTCTCTAATATACATGCCTGTAAAATATTTTGGCAAATATATCATGGTTGATGAGATATTGATCCTTTATTATGACTAATTCTCAATTGAAAACCTGTTCACCCTGTGATTGGTCATTTGTTTTGGTGACTTTATAGGCATAATTAGACAATGAGTAAAACATGAAAAATGTTCCTTTATTTGTAACTTCTAGTAAATCAGTTTTGCAATTGGATTTATACAATTTGAGATATACCAAGACTATAAGACCTACTCAGACTGAGATGACATTAAAATAAAGCATAATTCAAAAATCTATCACATTTTCTATGTATTTTATATTGATATAAAATTTGACTTGGTTGTATCATTATATGTCTAATTTATTGGGAAAAAAAAGAATCAAGTCATTTGGATAAGTATAGTAAGAGTTATTACAGTTATACTGTAGCAAGGGCAGATTGCCATATAAGAAAAATATGCATAAACACTAGGTCCACTTGTATGGAGCATGCCCATAGTTTCATACCAAGCATTCATAATCATTTTGACATACTTATAACCATGTATGTATCGAATTTTAGGATTTTAACACTTGAGGAAGCTCAAGAGAGAGGATCAAACCTGCCATAAAGGTTGGTTACATCAAAAGGTGAGTAAAAGCCATGATTGTATTCTAATGTATATGTGTGATGATTTTACGATATGGTTATGTTCTATTACATGTATATGTGATTGAATTATGACATTTTACTTGTGAATATAAGTTTAATGGGAATTATATGCTCTTAACAATTACTTGGTACACCATTGTGAATGAACACTTGCATGTGAAACTAAAAGGATGTTGTGACCAGCTTGTCAAACACTTGCAAATCACTCAAAAAAGGACCATTATGTTTTATTAGCATATGTTATAGATCAAATGATTCACTTATTATATGCTAGCTAGCAAAATCAATGTTACTTAAATCACATGAATTCTCTGGAGTAATCTTTGCATTGTAAGGTCATGATAAAATCAATCTATTGCATTTTCACTTGCATAGTCAATTTTTATACTTGTAATATGCCCTAATGACATTTGATTGTTGCTTATGCCATAAGAATCTGATTATTATTTTTATTCATTAAGTCGCGACTCAAGCAAGATTGGTGCATGCAATTCTAAATGATGATCTAGTAGTTACTGACTTAAAGGATCTAATGATGATATCTCTTACATGATTTTTCTTAAAGACCCAATCCCTTTCTAGTTGTGTTTGCTATTTGTTTGAAGTAGGAAAAGGTTGATATGTATTTTCTTCACTTCTCATTTCTTATGTCATATTCACATCCTTCCCTTTTTTTCTAATGTTCAGTTCACTCATAGGACCTGTAAGATCATCAAGATCTTCTTCTATTCTTAAAGAAATGGGGTTAGATTTATCAAATACAACATGTATTGACTCTTCTACAATAAGTGTTCTCTTATTGAAGACTTTATACCCTTTGCTGGTAGTTGAATATCCAAGGAAAATTCCTTTATTGGATTTGGAGTCAAACTTACTAAGGTTGTCTTTAGTGTTTATAATAAAACATCTGCAACCAAAGACTCTAAAATATGAAATCTTAGGCTTCCTATTGTTCAAAAACTCATAGGGAGTTTTCTTCAATAAGAGCCTGACTAAGACTTTATTCAAGACATAACGAGAACTGTATAACTTTAGCCTAAAAATACTTTGGAAGATTATACTCATTTAAAATGGTCTTAGCCATCTTTTCAAGAGTTATATTCTTTCTTTCTACCACACCATTATGTTGTGGTTTTATAAAAGTTAAGAAGTTGTGTGAGATACCATACTCATCACAAAAGCTATGAAACTTAGCATTCCCAAACTCTCCTATATGGTCACTTCTAATTGAAGAGATTTTCAAATCTTTTTAGTTTTGAATTATATTGGCAAATGTCTTAAATGCATTAAAACAAGAGTCCTTGTGAGGGATGGACAACACCTAAGTATACCTAGAGTAGTCATATACTATGATAAATGCACAATGAATGCCTTCCAAGCTAGAAACTCTAGTAAGTCCAAATCCTATGAAGTTAAGAAGGAGAAGAGAAAAATCAACACGAGAAGTTTATAGTGGTTCAGGGGTTAACAAACCCTACGTCCATTCTCTAATTCTTTAGAATTGGTTATTTCACTCAACTAAACCGGTGTTTTAAAGCTCACACCAAACTTATACAACTTATGTTTTATGGCTCACACAAAATCCTTACACCTTGTGTTTTTAGGCTCACATAAAAACCTCTTACAAGTGTTTTGAATAAGCTCACGCTTCAACCTCTTACAAGAGGTTGAGATTTTAGAAATTACCTCATGATTAGTGAGAATTCATCCAAACTTCATCATGTTGGTGATGATTGTAAGGACTCTATTTGTCATGTATGTGATGCTTTCTTCCTTTTTCATCATAATAGCTCCTACCAAAGTGGTGCCCTTATGATAGTTATCCAAGGCCTTGCAAATACCATGATCAGTAAGGCAATGTTGGACCCTTCCAATTTCTTCACTTGAGAGAGAACTTAAAAGGATTGCCATGCTTTTTTATTTCTACCAATGGAATTCTTATGAGCTTCAACGACTCCTATATAGGGATCAACTCCTTACTTCCATCCACCTTGGTAGGTGGCTTCCACTCCTTTGCAACAATATCCCCGAGGCTTACCACTTCACAATCTAAATAGATTTCCATCCTATACTTTTAATGAGTATAGTTTGCTCCATTGAAATATGGCTTGAGGTGAGTGTGAATTCCTTCTTGTGCCATGATATTTACTCACACAATTCAGCTTTGGACTGAGACTAGGTTCTGATACCACCTGTTGGCCTGGTGCACCAAGAAAGGGGTTGAATTGGTGGCTGATTAAAAATTAAATCAAAGGTTAAGGTGTTTAGGGAGTTAAGAATGAGAAGAGAAAAATCAACACAAGAAGTTTATAGTGGTTCAGGTATTAACAAACCCTATGTCCACTCCCTAATTCTTCACAATTGGGTATTTCACTCACCTAAACTGGTGTTTTTAAGCTCACACCAAACTTATACAACTTATGTTTTATGGCTCACACAAAACTCTTACACCTTGTGTTTTTAGGCTCACACAAAAGCCTCTCACAAGTGTTTTGGATTGGCTCACACTTTAACCACTTACAAGAGTTTTAGAATATAGGCTAACTCTCAACCTACTTGTAAAGGTGCTTATTGCTCACACCAAACAATCAACAACACGTAAATAAGAGTAAAATAATAAGTACCAAATTGGCAAGAGTTTGGTTACAATTAATTGAATTCTCTTGCATTTACATTAGTTTGGTAGAGTATTTATAGCTCACATCCACCAAAGAGACGTTACTCAAAAACTATCCAAAAAACTCCAAGTTGTGTTATGCAGATTTTGCATTAAATTCTTGTCAGGTGGAAGTCATGGTCGCTACTCTCATTTTGCGATCGCAAATTTCAAATTTGTGCTGAGGAGTTAGAAATCACAGCAGAGAACCATGTTCTGTATCTAACTGCTAGTCCATGTTCCTTCATCCAATGGTTGTCAAAGAAATATAGTTGTTATGTTCAATGAACTAAGTAAAAGTTGTAATCGTGAGGTTGCTTTGTCTTGGGAGCGACTGAGACCGTGAATTCCTGTATTTGGTGAGGAAACTGCAACTTTTTGAATTGTGGTCATGACCAATTCTTCAGCCTCGTGATTTTTTATTTACAAAGGTTGCCTTGGACATTTGTCGTGTTGTGGCTGTGGCTTTGGTTCCCTCTTTTGTTACTATGAAATTCGGTTGCGACCTCTTACGCAAATGACATTGTAAATTCCTTTATGAATCAATCAATGCTCCTTCGACTGAGTCACAACTGCGAATTCTTGTGGCTAGCTTTAGCCATTCTTATAGCAATGTCGTGATCGTGATTTATGGGATACTGACCGCGATTTTAGAAGTTCTTATAAAAGATGGAGATTTTGGTTCCCATCTAACTTCCAGTGAAAATAAATCTTATAATCTGCAAAATAACACTTAGTCAAAGCATTATAACTAATCAATCTCCATTGTCAAAATCAAAAGAGGCTTATGACATAGGTTTAACCAACCTAGTCCAACACATGTGAAGTAATTGCAAAGGTTTAGATGAACTTGCCTACCTTATTCTTTGCTTTGAATGAAGATTTTACTTATTTTCCCTTTTGACATGCTTTACAAACTCCTTCAATTGCAAACTTGATTTTAGGCATACCTTCAACCAAGTTTCTCCTTTTTAGCTTATTCAGGAGTTCTATGCTAGCTTGTCCTAATATATTATGCTAGGTTTTACCTTCATCCACTATAGATACTAAACACTTTACATTAGGATTAATGAAATAATTTAAATCAATGACATAAATGTTATGAATTCTCCTACCAATGAACAAAATTTTGTTGTCACTCATCCTTGACACATAGCAAGCTTGTGGTTCAAACATAACTCTAAGGTCTTTATCACAAAGTTAACTTACTCTCAGCATATTATGTTTGAGTCCATCAACAAAAAATACTTTATCAAGGATAGTTGAATCAACATCCTTACCAAATTTACCTACACCAATGATTTTGGCTTTCATATTATCTTGAAAGGATAAATTCCCAATCTCTAATTACGTGAAGAACTCCCTTTCTCTTGTCATATGCTTTAAACATCCACTATCAAGATACCACTTTTGCTTTCCAACTTAAAATTTCAAGCATATTTACAAGATAAAGAGAATCAAGTCTTAGGTACCCAAATCTTAGGTCTTAGAGGGTTAGATCTACCCATTTGCTCATTGTGTCTTATAAAATGGCAGTGATATGCAATATAGCCATAAATACCACAATAAAAGTACTAACCATTAAAGTGAACTAGTGTCCTATTTCTAGGTGGAGCATGTATATGATGTTTGTGAGATTTGTAACTCATTTGAGCTAAGTGTCTAGGAGTGATTTTCATGTGAGGTGTATATCTAAATGCATGATTATGCCATTTTTTGTGCCTTTCAAGACTTTGCCTCTTAAGCTTGTAAGAATGATACATGTAGGCATGCTTTTCTCAAGGAGGAGAATGTCTCAATTGTGTGTGAATAGGTTGAGACTTAGCCATTATGCCATTTGTCTTAGCATTTCCCTTTTTGGGAACTTTTGGCATTCTCATTAGTTTTGGCATACTAACTTCCTTAACCTTAATAAAGACTATCATAGAAGTAGAAGGAACGGTAGAAGTAGAGGCATTATATCCTAATCCATGCTTAATGGATGGGCTCCTTTGAATTTCAAGGATGAAATCTAATTTTTCCTTTCCTTTGGTAAATATACTGAGGCTATCTTTGAGCTTGGAATTCAACAGTTAGATACTCAACCTTCTTAGCCAGAGCTCTTAGCATAATCTTTTAAATATTTGCTCTCTTTCTTAAAAGAGGAAGTGCAAGACTTGAAAGTCATAACTTTAAAGGTCAGCTTAGTAATAATTGAATATAATTCACCTTTAGAATAAAAATCAAAAGGATTTACTTCATGCTCACCATCATTGTCACTATCATTACTGGAGGAGTGCTCACTTAAGCACTCTTTAGATTTCTCCTTAATTGTCATAAGACAAAGATTGGCCAACTCCTTTTTAGTATCCTCTTCACCAGGTTCAAAGTCACTTATGTAGTCCCAAGTAGCTTTATACACTTTTTTATCTTTCTTGGAGGTGCATTGCTTGTTAGGAATTTTGTTCTTCTTTATAATAGGACAATTTGACTTGTCGTGCCTTCTCTCATTAAATTCATAGCAAATGAGTTTACTTTTATTATTTTCCTCTTGTACTTATTTTCCCTTTTGCTCTTTTGATTTGAAAGAAATTTCTTTAGTTTATTTATTATAAGGGCCAAGTGCTCATCTTCACTGTGTTTTCATCTTCATTAAAAGAAGATGTTAGCAAACAAGAAGAATAAGGTGATTCAGAGCGTACCTCTTTAGCTTTTATGGCAAAATCTTTCTTTCTCACTCTAGAGCTTTTAATTGGCTTCTCAAGAGTGATTTCATGGGCTAGCAGTTTTCCTATGAGCTCATCTAGTGATGTGACTTCTAGCTTGCTAGCTTCTTATATTATTGTCTTATTGGCTTCCCACTGGTCTTTAAGAAATGTTCTTAGGATCTTTGATACCATATCCTCGTTGGAGTAGGAGTTCCCAAAAGTTTTGAAAGTGCCCACTATGTCAATAAAACTATTGTACATCTCAGTGATGGTCTCACCAAGCTAATATACAAATGTTTCATATATATAAGTATGCATTTGTGCCTTTTTCTTCTTGACTTTATTGGTACCTTCGTACTGAGTCTGCAAGGTGTCCCAATTTTCTTTAGCCGCTGATGTGCACATTTATAGCTTAGCATACTGAGATTTATGGATTGCACAGAAGAGAACGTGTGCATAGCTCATCTATTTTTCAAGTTTGCCTTATTCTCTTTCTTTGTCCATTCACTCTTAGGCTTGGGTATTAGAACATCTCCAACTAGTTTAGTTGAAAGTTTTCTTCCTTCTTCGACAATGTCCCATAGATCTATGGTTTCATGGTATAGAAAAATCTTTATACATTTTTTCAAATACCCATAGTTATCTCTTTTAAAGATTGGTGGCTTATGGATTGATTGTGATTCCTTATGACTTTCCATGATCTTCACTCTAAGCACTTAAGCTTTGTTAGAGAGATAGGCTCTGATACCAATTATGTCCCTTAGTGCCTTAGAAATGGGGTTGAATAAGGTAATGGCAAGTAAAAACAAATGATAATATATGTAAAAATAATGAAGAATTGAGACAATCAGTTTATAAAGGTTCAACATAATCTTACCTACGTCTTCTCCTTTAGTTTTCCCACTAGAGCCTTTCACTATCTAGATAGTTTATAGGTGCTATCAACCACTTTTATAATAGTAATTTTTAGGAACTACCAAGCCATTACAAGTAGGACTTTTGGGTGCTACTAAAACGATTCCCAAAGTATTGTATAGGTTATACCTTAAACCTTTTACAAAGATTGTTTTAGATCTCTAAAGATCTCCTAACCACAAGCATTGTTTGAGATCTATTAAGATCTCCTAACCAAAAGCTTTCTCAAAAGAATTAAAAAATAAAAGATGAGAAATAGCACTCTCACTTAAGTAATAAACAATATAAAATATGATTCATTTAGTAGAGAGCTTTGAGAGAAGCCTTAAAGCTTATTCTTTAACACTGTTTTTGAAAATGACTTTTACAAGCTTTTGATAATGATCTTCCCTTGAAGTTAGATCGCACTTGTTTCACTCCTTTTATTCAAAGATCACTTTTATAATAGAAATTCTTACTTTTTTACCATTTTTCTTTACTTATTTCTATTGTGGAAAGGTCCTTTTATAGGAAAATAACAAACTAGTTGTTAGAAGGAAGGTTATCACTCCATGTCATAGAGTAGTCACTTAATACTTGTTGGACAGTCTCTTCACCCATTATTGGATGAGAATACAACTTGAACGATCATTATCTCATTAAAATACATGTTAGAACTAGTTGTTAAAGAGATATTTGCCTAGACGCTCCTCTTCTAACTTTCTTAATTTTTTAGTTAATAACTCCTTCAACGATTGTTGGAACTTCTCAATGCCTACTGGAATTCAACTTCAACTCCTATTGAGATATGGACAATGCTCATTGTAAATTTCTAGGAGGATGTGAGCTTAATGCTTTATTTGCTAAGATTTTCTATAGTGTTTTAATAGTTGTTGGCAAGCTTCCAATGCTCATTGAGAAAGATCTCAATGGTTGTTGCACTTTTAAAGTTATCCTGTTGGAGGGTCTAAAAACTTTAGCTTTACCTGGAAGCTTTTCCAATGCCTGTTGGTAAAAATTTAATGCCCTATTCTAGACTTTAAGAGTTCTATTCACATCAAATCACTTGGTCCAATGTTTATTATGAAAATGCAATGTCTATTGAGATATCAATGGGCCACACTCATTACAAAATTGTAATGCTCATTATGAAGATCAATTTCCAAGGCTCAAGTGTTTGAATCATCCAACACCTGTTGAGTTTTGAGAGAGTCATTAGTTGAGAGGTCCATAGACTTTACTCACATTAAGTGATACTTCAACACTTGTTGAGAATCTTCAATGCTTGTTGAGATTCTTCATCGCTTGTTGATAAAGTTACAACACCTATTGAAATGTGGCAACACTCGTTGCTTTAAATACTTAGAGTTTTTACCAAAACACTTACTCCAAACATCTTTGATCAAAAGAGTGATGGACCTGGAAAATTTTACACAACTAACTTGGACAAGAGTTAGCTTTTAGATGTGTTTGTAATCATCAAAACAAACTTGGCTCATCAAACTCCTAAGCTAGGTTCAATATTTGATATATAGAGCATTTTGCTTCAAATCAACTCCATTCAATTTCCAATGTATTCCTAACTTAGAATTTACATAAAAACACTTAGAAATGATGTTAAAACCTTTTAATCTATGTTGTCAAGATTAAAAGAAAATTTTGACTTAGGTTTGACCAACTCAGTCTAATAAAATGCAGATATCTAACTGATCACTTATACAATGCATATGTTCATATGGGATTACAAGTCATTTACACAATGGGTATGTTCTTATGAGAATGCTAATGAATAAGGATAGGAATGTTACATTTTCTTCTCCTCTTACAAAGAATTTTTTCCTCTAAATTCAATACCTGTAACAAATATGGATATTGTCATTTTATGTTCTCTTCAATTTCCCATGTGGCCTCTTCTTGTGAGTGGTTTCTCAATAATACCTTAACTAAAGGGATTTCTCAATTTCGTAACTATTTTTCTTATAACTAATAATTGTCACTACTTCTTAAACATAACTTACATCTTTTACAATTGTTACTGTTAGACCCTGAAGTATATATGTAGGATTAGACCGATACTTTCTAAGCATATTCATATGAAAATACATCATGAATGTAAGCCATCTCTATTGGTAATCCTAGCCTATAAGCTAATAGAATGATTTTTTTTAGGATCTCATATGACCCTGTATATTGAGGACTCAGTTTCCCCTTCTTACTAAACCGAATTATTCCTCTCTATAGTGAAACTTGAAGGAACATTTTATCTCCTACTTTATATTTCATTTCTCTATTGTGTTGATTTGCATAGCTCTTTTGCTTATCTTATGTTGTTTTAAATTTGTTTTTGATTACTTTCACCTTGTCCATAGTGTATTGCATTAGTTTTGGCCCTTCTAAAATAGGCATTCCTTATCCCAATAGATATGACTTTGACATTTTCTTCTATATAGTGCTTCATATAGTGCCATCTATATACCACTATGATAAGGATTATTACAAGAAAATTCAATCAAGGCAATATATTCATCCTATGCACCTTTGAACTCTATCACACAAACTCAAAGTATGTCTTTAAGTGTTTGAATTATCCTTTCTAATTGTCCATCTCTCTAAGGATGAAAAGTAGTACTAAACCTCAACTTGGTACCCAAAGCCTATTGCAAACTCATCCAAAATTGAGGTGTAAGTCATAGATCTCTATATGATATAATGAACACTATAACACCATGTAATCTTACAATTTTATCAATATATTTATTGGCTAAGTGCTTAAGTGAACTACCCATCAAATAGGCAAAAAGTGAGCTAACTTAGTTAGCCAATCAATAATCATCCATATAGTTTCATTCTTCTTCAGAGTTCTCAATAACTCATATACAAAGTCCATGTTTATTATTTTCCATTTTGATAATGGAATCATCAATGGTTTCAATTTTCCAATAAGTGCTTGATGTTCTATTTTGATATGCTGACAAGTTAAACATTTTGAAACATAAGTTGCCATATCTTTCTTCTTTTTGGGCCAACAAAAATGAGATTGTATGGTATTATACATTTTTGTCATTCTTGGATGCATGTCATATAAAGCATTATGTGCATCTTCTAGGGTTTCTTTTCATAAGTTATCAACATTAGGCACACAAATACGAAACCCTAACATTAAGGCATCATTTTGAATATCAAAATTAGTGTGTCTCCTTTATTTTACCTTTCCAGTAGTTTTTTATAACTTCGAATCCTTGCCCTGTACTTTTTTAATTTTATCATGTAATATTTAACTCACTCGAACAGTGTCAATCAATACCCTATTCATTTACACATTTAGTTCAACATTCATAACTCATAACTAAACTAAATACGATAAAGGAAATACCTATAAATGAGATATATTGGTTCTTGATTGCTTATGGAAAGCATATGTTACCACATTTGCCTTTCATGGGTGATACTCAATGGTGTTATGATAGTCTTTTAATAATTGTAACCATTGCCTCCATCTTATTTTTAGTTCTTTTTGGCTCAACAAACTCTTTAAGCTTTTGCGATTTGTAAATACATGAAAAGTTACTCCATATAAGTAATGCCACCATATTTTCGAAGCAAACATAATAGTAAAATTAGTTCTAAGTCACGTACTCGGTAGGATAATTTATAAGGCTTTCATTGTCTGAATGGATATACAGTTACCTTACCATGTTGCATTAAAACACATCCCAAACCTTGATGAGAGGCATCATTATAAACTATGAATCCTCCATTACATATAGGAATGGCCAATACCAAAGCAAATGTTAATCAATTTTTTAATTTATCAAAACTCTTCTTATATGCTTCAAACCACTGAAATGTTGTATTTGTTTGAAGTAACTTGGTCAAAGGATCAACTATAAGGGAAAAACCTTCAATAAATCAATAATAATACCCAGCTAGTCATAAGAAACTTTGGACTTTTACAACACTCTTTAGCTTTTCCACCTTACTATTGCTTCAATTTTATTTGGATTCACCTTTATGCCTTTTCAAGAAACTACATCTCTTACAAATACCACATGATCAATCCAATACTTGCATTTGCTTAATTTAGCAAACAATTACTTTTCTCTAAGAATTTGCAGTACAACTCTCAAATGTTGTTCAATCTCCTCTTTGCTCATTGAATATACTAATATGTCATTAATGAATAAAATTATAAATTTGTCTAAATAAGATTGAAACACCTTATTCATAGAAGCCATAAATGCAGTTGGTGCATTTGTCAAACAAAATGGCATCACAAAAAATTCATAATACCCATACCTAGTTTGAAAAACAATCCTCAATATATCTTGGTTTGAAATTTTAAGCTAATAATAGCTTGATTTCAAGTCAATTTTAGAAAACATGTGCTCCTTGCAACTGGTCAAATATATCATATATTCCTAACAAAGGATATTTGCTCTTCAC
This sequence comes from Omphalea diandra, assembly GCA_949677035.1. Classification (NCBI taxonomy): domain Eukaryota; kingdom Viridiplantae; phylum Streptophyta; class Magnoliopsida; order Malpighiales; family Euphorbiaceae; genus Omphalea; species Omphalea diandra. The sequence goes on along the minus strand of CATIWR010227380.1, from coordinate 63,828 downwards.
AGTAACCCAATTTAGCAGCCTATAATCAATACACAACCTCATTGTCCAATCTTTCTTTTTAACAAATAACACTAAAGCACCCCACGGTGACATACTAGGTTTGATGAATCCCTTTTCAAGTATTTCTTATAGTTAAGTCTTCAATTCACTCAACTCAGCTAGAGCCATCCTATAAGGTGGAATGGATACTGGTGTTGTTCTTGGAACTAACTCAATTATGAGTTTTATCTCCCTATCAGGTGGCAAACTTAGTAAGTCAATTGGAAATACATCTAGAAACTCGTTTACATTGGAACATTCTCAAGTAATTCATTTGTTGATCTTATATCCACCACTTGTGCCAAATCACAATGACCTTTAATCATTTGAAAAGTATTTATAGTAGAAACTAGAAATGCAGGTACAATTTATCTTCCCCCTTTACCATAACCCTTGCCTAATTTGGAGATTCCAAATAACTTCCTTGGTAAAAAAATCTATTATTGCATGATATTTGGTTAACCAGTCCATACCTAGTATCACATCAAACTTCTGAAGTGGTAATCGTACAAACTCAACATTCAATTCTATGTCATCCATGTGAATTACACAATCACAACATACCTTATCCACAATCATCACATCTTTCAAAAGAATAGTCATATATAGGCTAAAACCTAAAGGTTGATCCTTACTACATAATTGGGATGTCATGCTGAATGAAATGAATGAATGTTTGGAGCTAGGATTAATAAATACATAAACTTCTAAATCATGGATAAAAATTTTACCAATGATAACTTTTAAAGTAGTAACAGCTTTTTATCTAGTCATGGCAAATACTCTGGCTTATTTATAGGGTTTAGAACTCTGGCTTTTTAATGTACTCATACCCTATCCAGTTGTAGTTATATTATCTCTACCTTTGCCATACCAAAATATACTTCAAGTTTACTTAGTTTTAGAACTTCAACTATGAACTCTGATGTAGCTTTGCCTTTGCCTCCCTTTAACATTATAGACATTTCAAGACAATCTTTAAGCATTTCATCAAAATCCTATAAAAGTAGCACCCATCAATTAGTTTCCTAGATTCACACATATGCTACCTCCTACAATGTACAAATGAGGATCATTGTTGCACAGCTTGGCCTTGACCTTTACTTGCATAAGATGGAACTAGTAACCTCTTACCTCTATAACTAGAGTGACCACCCTTAGTACTAAATTGTGATGAATCTCCACGTTTACTTTTCTTTCTACTAAAATCTCCTACAAACTTAGGAGGTTCCTTTTTACTGGTTGCTTTATCATTTATTTTTCTAATATTTTCACCTTGATTGCAATAATTTTTAGCTTCATATAACTCTCAAGATCTGCAATTATGATCTTGCTTTTGATCTTATATCTCATTCTCTCTTCAAACTTTTGACATTTATCTTTGTTAGTGGGCACCATAAAAAATGCATAATGAGATAATTGATTAAACTTTACCTTATACTCAAGTATAATCATCTTCCCCTATTTTAGATTTAGAAATTCTCTTCTTATGTCATCTTTATATACTTTTGGCCTATAATTATTGTTGAACTAACAAAGAAAATAATCACATGTAAGCACTGGAGATTATACATCACTCCTTAAAATGGTTTCTCACCAATCATTTGCATCCCTCTGTAAAAATGATACTGCATAATCAAACTTTTTAGTTATATTTCTGCCACTGTTGGATCTATGGTACAATTGAAATCAACTGAAACCTATTTTCTCAATTTGTCATACCTTATTTCTTTTTATCTAAACCCTGCACTATCTGTTCATACGTTTTATATTGTGGTTTCCCATAAAGTATGTGTTGTGCATGAGAATGTATAAGAGATTTAACTCTGTTAACAGGTTGATCACTTGATGGATGGTTTGATGCTTCTATTGAATGCAAATTAACTGACTCCTCTCTCCTTGGTGAGTCATGGGTATTAATATGACTACCCTCCGCTAATGCCACATAGACATATAAGATTATGTTATATGATAATGCATAATAATGTAAAATTCATGTCATGTTCATATGTATGTCCTTATGGAACCTATCCCCACTTTGATACCAAAAACTGTAACACCCATTTCAATTTATTAAGCAAAGCATTCATGTCAAAGTATTTATATATATAAAGGTTTAGCATATCATTCATTCACAACCAAAAAGGCATGTCAATTTTCCTTATTTAATGTACATATGTGTTAAGTAGACCATTTCATGTTGATGACCATAAATTGATTTCTATCTAGATATATGTACATGATATAAAGAGAGAGAGAGAGTTGGAATTCAAGTGATAGCCTTTGCTCTATGTGTCTATATGTAAAATTTTATGCAATAAATAGCCCAAAATTTATGCTTCAAAGCCTAAACAAAAATTGGGACTTGGTGAGTTGCAACTTAATGAAAAAATAATAATAATTAGATTATAATGGCATAACCAATGATTAAATATTATTAGGACACATTACAAGTACAAGAATTGACTATGCAAGTGTAAGTGTAATAGGTTTATCAATTTTGTCATGACCTTACAAGGCAAACACTACTATCGAGAATTCATATAATTTAAGTGACATTTGATTTTGTTCACCAGCATATAACATGTGATTCATATGATTAATAACATGTTCCATAACAAGATTTATTTGTCACTTTGCTAAGTGATTTGTAAATGTTTGACAAGTCGATCATAACATCTTTTTACTTTCATATGCAAGTGCTCATTTATAATGGTATAGCAAGTAATCATTAAGATCATATAATTCTCACTTGACTGGTATTCGCATGTAAAACTTTGGCAGTTCAATTACATATACACATGATAGAACATGATCGTATTTTAAAATCATCACATATACATATTAGAATCAATTATGGCTTTTAGTCTTCTTTGATGCAACCAAACTTTATGCTAGGTCTGAACCTCTCTCTTAGGCTTCCTCAATGTGTTGAAATCCCAACATTTCATACATATATGATTATAAATATGTCAAAATCATTTTGCATGTTTGATTTGCAACTATGGTCATGTTCCATGCAAGTGGTTGTAGTATTTATACTTATTACACTTATATAACAGCCTAACCTTGCCACACTCTCACTATAATAATTATTGATATATTTATCCAAATGACTTGATTCTTTATTTTGCTTAAAATAGACGCATAATGATACATACATAGTCAAATTCAAGTCCCAATAAGGCTTATAGGAAATATGGTGAATTTTTTACTTCTATTTGTTTCAATGTGACCACAGTCTGGTAAGGTCTTACAATCTATCTCAAATTTTACTATTCTAATTACAAAATTAATTTGCCCCTAGTTATAAAGCATATAAAGGAGCATTTTTCATATTTGAAACTATATAATTCGATCAATAAAATAAAAATAAATGATCAATCTCAGCATGAACAGATTTCAATAAGTTGAGAATAAGTCATAATTAAGGAGCAATATCCCCCCACCCATAATATGTTTGGCAAAATTATTTTATAGGAATCTAAATGAAACATAAATCTTTAACTTTCATTTTTTAACATAACCTAATTCCCAATCTATGGGCATTAAATTCTAGGTAAACTGAATCATTGGGTTGAATAGGTTCTTTAGGTTTAAGGTCAATCATAATCAAAAAGCAATATCTCTTGCCACAAAACAAATTAAGCAAAATTGTTCTATAACAATTTACAGGGGATATAACTCTACAACTTTCATGTTTTCCACTTCACCTAAATCAGCATATAAAGTCATCAAAATATATGAACAAGGCCAGATTGAGGATGTTTCAATAGGTTATACACCATGTTGAACCTCAAGGTTCCAATTCTTTTTTTGATGCTTACAAATAAGTCAAATAGCTAACCTTTGTCTAGGTTATTTATGTTAAATCTTATAGGAACAACAATTCTTTAAACTGTGATGATTGGAAATAAAATCATGATTAAAAACTCTAAGTGTTAGATAGTGAAGAACAAAGCAACCTTAGCTTAACAGGCCAACGAGTGTTATCAACCACCAACAGGCATTGTGGACCACACAATAGGCATTAGACCATTGCTCAGACATAATTATGCACATTGGACCTTATAATAAGGGTTGTGATTTCACAATAGGCATTGTTCTTAACTCGCAACAAACGTTGTACTTTTGTAACAGGTATAGGACAAAATATCTTAGATTGAGCAAAACTCTTTAGAATTAGAAATGAGCTTTTGCCTTTCACAACAGGTGTTGTAAAAGCTCTCTAAATTATGCTATAACCTCTGGACCCCTTAATGAGGCACACTCAATATCTCAACAAGAATTGAGCAAATCCAATAGGTATTAGAAGTTCACCATTAAGTGTTAGAAAAAAGCTCCAGTTTGAGTTATATGCTCTAGACCACTCAATAAGGGACATTCATATCTCAACAAGTATTAAAGATGTTGCCAATGGGCATTGTGAATCCTCTAAATTCTAAGATTCTTGTAAAATAGAGCACCAAATTCATATTTATAGGAATCAATAATAGGCATTGATCTTCCTCCAACAGGCATTTAAGTTTCAAAAATAATGGCCATTATTTATGTTCAATGATCATTAAAGAAAAAATGAATAAATAAATGTAAAAGTCAAAGTAGGAGCCTTAAGCCAACTACTCTTTAATAGCTAGTCCCAATAGGCATTTCGATAAACCTAATGATTGTTGAAGGTGTATTTTGTTTAACAACCACCTGTTTGCATGAAAACAATGAAGGTTAATGCCTTAGCAATGAGCATGGATAAATAAGCATTAAAAGCCTACAATTGTAATGTGAAGTGATAGCTTTTATTTTTCTAATGGCTAGTTCTTTATTCATGTTATAAAAGGACCCGATCTTAATAGAAATAGCTAGAGAATGATTTCATTAAGTGAGTATTCTATTATAAAAGCTATTCTCAATCAAATGGGTGAATAAAAAGTGATCTAGCAATTAAGAGAAGTTCATTATTCAAAGCTTGCAAGAGTTGTCTTTAAAGCATAGTTTGAAGAATAAGCTTTTAAGAAATTCTCTTCACATTTTCAATCTCATCAAGCATACCTTGTGAGAATACTTAAAGTGTTTTATTGTATGAGTGAAAAAGTGTTTTCCTCCTTCTCAAATTGATTATTTAGTTTGAGGAAACCTTGAAAACTATATCTTGTGAAAGGTTTAAAGTAGTACCTAAAAACTACTTTAGGTTAAGGTTAAGTAATGTTTGTGAATTACATGTAAGAGGTCGATAGAGCCTAAGAATCTATCACTGTAAAGGTTTGGTAGTTCCAAAAAACTTACCTTTGTAATAGTTGATGATAACACCTTAAGCTATCAAGATAGTGAAAGGTTCTATTGTGAATACTAGAGGGAAGGTCGTAGGCTATTTGTTTTGAGCTCATTGATTTTTATGGTTGTGTTTGAAGAAGTGGAATCTTGCTTACGACTCTTACTTTTTATCAATCATCAAATGATCGAGAGGACAAAGATGATTCATTAGTAAAAACCCCTAAGCAGGGGATCCTTTAGGCCTTATGTCACTCAATGCCTTTAAGTCAACAGTGGTGGCCATCAAGGGACCTAGTGTAAAATAATACATTGGTACCATACCATCCCTATGAGATGTGAAGTCACCACCGGACTTTGGTCGGGACAAGAATATGAGGAAGGCAAAATTAAAACCTATTCTAAATCAATTATAAGGCCCATTTTTTTCTTTACCCCATTAGAGATTGGGTTTAAAAATTGGGTACAACTTGGGAAAAAGATTAGGCACTCCCAAATCACTTGGATATTGGGATCTGGCCTTCGAGCATCTTTAGTTTGCTTTTAATGTCTTAATTGAGTTATTGATTAGTCTAATTACTGCTTTTAAACAAACATTTAAGTGCAATCTATTTAGATAAACCAAGTCATCAAGCCAAGGGGAGGGGGGTCATGCATTCATATATGGGTAAACATGCATCATCCATTCATGCATAACATTCAGAAGAGGTGATTGGGATTATGCATTCATAGTATAAGGTAAACATACATCATCCATTCACACATAACATCCATAAGAGGGGACATAGCTAAGGCCAAGTCCATAGTTTAATCCCAAATACTCACACCTATACCTAAGAAGAAGAAGCAAGTTAGTAATAAATTAACTTGAAAATAAATAAACAAAAGAGGACTCAAAGACAACAAAGAAAGGGGAGTGAAGCCCGTGATGATTACCATACCCCATCCTATAGTCAAGGTGCCAAGCAAGTATCATATCCATAATATTCACATTTTATCATCACAAACCAAATAGTATAAATCATGACATACATGAATAAGTGCAAGAATCATGAATAATAGGATAGATATGGACACAGGCAAGGTCAAGCTTTTAAAGGATATAAGATAGCTTCAGGCTAAGATTCGCTTAAATATGGTCCTTAGGTCATTGAAACCTCACTCACTTTATTCAGAAAGAGCTAAAACATCTAGGGCAAAACTTAACATAGGAAGAGCTAGAATGCCCACATGAATCCAAGAGACCAATGAACTAGAAAGTTTTATTCACATGACTATTCATGAATTCTAATACAAAAGGGGAATATCAAGGTCAAGCGAAACTTGAGTTCCTCTCTTAATTATTACCCCAAGGTGTTAAAAACAAAAACAAAAATAGGATTTAGAAATCAAAGTAACTAGAAAACACATGGCCCCTAATCAAGAGATAAAAGGACTAGAAAATACTATTCACATGATAATGATGTATTATAGCACAAAAGGGATTGCCAAGGTCAAATTATAGCACAAAACTGAGAAGGCTCACACTCTTCTTCTTTAAGGGGTTGTTGTGCCAAATACTTCAAGACTGCTCATCCTTTTATCACCTTCTTAGCTACATACTTAATATCAAATTCAATCAATATGATCAGTCACTTTGCCAATCTTTCTATTAGGGAGGGGGCCTTATGGAGGTATCTAACTAGGTTTAGCTTCGAGATCACCTCCGTTAAGTATGACTAAAAGTAATGCCTTAACTTTTTTATTGCCCAAACTAGCATCAAATAGGTCTTCTCCACCTAATTGTACTTTTCTTCATAAGACAATAACTTCTTACTAAGGTAATATATTACGTCCTCACTTTCTATTTCACCTTCTTGAGCCAACATTGGACCTACAAAACTATCCTCCACTATCAAATGCAAAGTTAAAGGTCTTTCGGGCCTTAGTGGCTTTAGCACTAGTAGGTTAGTCAGATACCCTTTTATCTTTTTAAAGACCTCTTAATGCTGCTCATTCCATTAGATCGACTGATCTTTCCTTAACAACTTGAAAATAGGTTCACATATAGGGGTCAGTCTTGCTATGAATCGGCTAATATATTGTAAATGACCAAAGAAACCTTGTACCTCTTTCTTTGTCTTAGGTGTAGGCATTTCATGAATAGCCTTTAGCCTATCCAAATCCACTTCAATTCCTTTTTCACTAACTATATGTCCTAATAGCTTACCGAAGGTGGCCCTGAACACACACTTCTTATTATTTAGCCTTAGATTGTATTAATCAACCCTCTTCAAAAACTTTTCTAAAGCTTTAAAGTGCCCTTCTCGGGTCTCTAATTTTACCATCATATCATCCATATGTGCTTCCACCTCTTTATGGATCAAGACATGCAATAGGGTAGTTGCCATTCGCTGATAGGTCGCCTCTGCATTCTTTAGCCTAAAAGGCATCGCTTTGTAGCAATACGTCCCCCACTCTATAATAAAAGTTGTATTCACCTTATCTATGATAGTAATGAGAATCTGGTTATACCCGAAGAATCTATCCATAAAGGAATACATGACATATGTTGCGATGCTATCAACTAGCACATTTATGCATTGTAGTCCATACCCTTCCATTCTTTTTTGGTACTGGCACTATGTTGGCTAACCATTCTAAGTAATTTACCACTTCTAATAAGTCGGTATTCAACTACTTTGCTACTTCTTCCTTGATTAATTGGTCCTATTCGGGTCTCATCCATCACAGTTTCTATTTTACTAACCTTATGTATGGGTATATCAAAATTCTATGTTTTACAATCCTCTTATCGACTCATGGCATGTCCTCATACATTTAGGCAAAAAACCTTTAGCATTTCTTGAGTAGCTGTTTAAACTTCCTTCGCCTGTCTAGTGTGACATCACTAGCAATGAGTAAGATCTTTGGACTTTCTTGTGTGCTAAGGTTAAATGCAATGGTATGCATAGAATTAATGTTAAATATATTGATGAAATGATATAAGCTATGCATACTACCATTAGGAAACACATCACACAAGTAAGCAAACTCATCATTCATTGCCTTAAACTTAGAAAGAAATACATCATTGTCCTCAAAGAGCTAGAAACAAGAACTTCAGTAGTATTAAAAAATTCTTCTTTGTCTGATCGGGTGGTTGGAGCTTCTTTTGTCTGAGCCCTTTCATTTTTTTCATCCTTCACTCCATCTATCAAAACCTCAAGATTAACATTTTACACAGGATTCGTCTCTTTCCCATCATCTGTTCTGGTAACAGCCTTATCAACCCCTTCAAAACTTTCTTTCATCTGATCATCCTCTAACTTAATCTTTATAAATTCTACCCATAGTGTTGCTTCATCTGCCATGGTAAGCTCAATTTCAGCCTTAAAATTTTTTTTTCCTACCCATTTACTTCCTCAATGGAGTTCACAATCATGCTCTCAATGTCTTACAACTTTATCCATATATAGGCAGCTTCAGTGAACTTATAAGGCCTATAATACTCCCATTTTAAGTCTACAAATGATGCATTCTGCTTTAGCAAGTTGGACACTTTCGCTACACTATCTTCGTTAGTGGCCATGTAAATTGAGGACCATATAAAACTACATATTGACTCATCTCCTGATCATCCATTATCTCCATAACCTGTTTCCTCTTCTTCTTTCTCCTTTGCTTTTATCCTCTCCTTCTAAAGAGTCCTAATAATTATGATAGCTTAGTTCACCAACATCCAGATGGAAAAAGCCTTCTTAAGTTCATCCATGTCATTGCTCAATGACTTTTCACTCTGAATGGTTCCTTGCCCTACTTTTCCAATGGGTTCATCTTCTTTCATAAAGTAATTTGACAGTGGCCCATGTAAATCTCTCACTTCTTTCTTTGACATTTCATCATGGCACCCCAATCCTTTCCTAATAGTTTGAGTAGGAATCTTTGAGAACTCTAATATGCCAATGGAATTCCTCCCTAACCCTTACCCCAAAAGGAAGTTCATGCTCTTTATAATCCTTATTACCTTCGAATCAACCCATTTTCTAATGACTCCAACAACCTAAAATCCTTAAAAGTATAGAACGACCACACTCAAAGTTGATACAATTTCCCAAACCTTGGCACAGATGGTCATAATCTCTCATTTGTAAGGTATCATATCTTTCTGGTGAACAGTGGAAGGCATCCTACCAAAAGGATGATACCACGGCCTCCCTAACAAAAGTGAGAAAGTAATCAGAATGTCCAAGACTATGAACTCCATCATGGCTTCGACTTTTTCTATTTTTACCATAGTCTTAAACACGCCTACAACTAGCCTTCTACTATCATCATTGGCCCTAATGACACTATCAGATGCTTATAAGTCCTTCTCAGACAACCCAAACTTATGTAATAACTTTGTTGAACAAATGTTAATCCCATATCCATCATCCACCATCACACATAAAATATGCCTTCCTTTCACGTCAACTCAGATGAATAAAGCTAAATTGTGATCCCTTCCCTCTGGTGGCAAATTTTCATTTGCAAGGTGATTTTGCCCTTATGAGTAGCTTTATTGGAAATGATTAAACTAAATAGAGCTTTTACCATATCCTTTTTATGCTTTTAAGAGGTGATAAATAGTTCCCATACACTGATATGAGCTAGTACCTTCTTCAACTACTTCACAATGGGATTGTCCTCTGCTTTCTCCTTCACTACAAGTTCATTTGTCTCTTTTCCAACCCTTGGTTCCTTAGGGCCTTCCTTATCAAAGTAGTACTTTCCACTATGAGTAACATGGTTCACTTGCTTGGTTCTTTCTCTTTATTACTCTCCTACCATAACTGAATCATTTTCCTTCTTCACACCTCCTCTATCTCTTCATTTAAGCTTTCTTATGGATTGATAGTACAAACAACTAATGCCTCCTTTGTGACCTCCTTTATAGTAGCCATAACAATAGCTTCAGGAATTCCAAAATCTATCATAAATGTTCCTTAACACGAGGGAGGAACATTATGATTGTTTGGGAGAGGGTTTCCTTGAATACTAGGCATGCCAGAGTTTGGTGGAACAATTATCTTATTATCGATAAGGATTTGAATCTCATGCCCCATTATGTAACAATCATTAGTGTCATGACTTGATCCTTGATGAAAAGCACAGAAGGCATTGGTGTCATACCCTTAGGTAGTGGATTAAGAGGTGGTCTTGGTGCTAAAAACTTTAACACCCCCTTCTTCTACAACCTCTCAAATGCCTTAGATAGAGGCATTCCCCAATTAGTAAACTATCTCAGCGCCTTTACTGCATTAACATTGACCATCTCGTTCCCTTCTACTTCAAGCTGAGATGGGGTGTTCCTTCTTCCCCTAATTTTTTTTTTACTTAAATTATAACTCCTTAGCTTGCAATATTGCTTCTCAAAGGTCCTTGAAATTCCTAACCAACATTCCTCTAATTTTTGTGTTGATCCCTGGTAAAGAACCTTTCACGATCATTTTAACTTGTTCTCTCTTAGTAGGCCTTATGGTTGCTTCTAAAGTCATCTTCTTCCATCTCTTAATGTAATCATTGAAGCTCTCACTAGTCTTCTACTTTAAAGATTCTAAGTCTTACAATGTGACTTCTAAATATGAATTACAAGTGTAGTGCCTTTCAAAGCTTGTATCCACTCTTTCCCATCTTTCCTAACAGTCATTGGCTAGTTAAAGTACCATGTCTTAGTAGATCCCTTTAATAGCAACTCAAAAAGCTCTAACATTGTATTATTCAGTATGATATGTATGCATAATATGCATGTATAGTTTAGCACAAGATCCTTCCAAACATATTCATCCCACACACAAGGTTTAGTGGCTCTTTGCTGAGTGGAGTCTCATTCTTATCAATTAGGGGTAGAGAATATATGTGGTCACCTCAAACCGAAGAGAGTCAAAATCTCAAAAGAACATATACAAAAGAACCAAACCCAATCTTCACATTAGTTGGGAAGTACATACATAGAATATGAAGAAGCCCCTTATACAAAGAGGGTGGGACATTTACATAAGAATCTTATACAAAGTGGGGAAAAAGGAATACACAAATATTTACATGCAGGGAATAGTTACATTAGAGGGAGATGGGATAACAATTGGTACTTACATTAGGGATATCAAACCATATTCTTTGAGGGTTCTAACTCTCCTTTGAAAAAAATACAAACAAGTGAGGTACCCTATTCCAAGGTACTATTGGTTCCTATAAGCACCTAATGGTTGAAAAGGTTATTGACGTTGATGGCTCCTATAAGCTTGAGGGGTAATTGTCATGATCCCTCATTCGATATACCTAAAGGTATTTGGCTCATGAGTGATGAATCCTCATCCCAATCTTCTAAACCCGATGGAGCTTAAAGTCTAATGTTTAGAGAACCATCGATTTGTCTGGGGCACCTAGTGCTCATGGTGAAGTGTGAAGACTACATGAATGCAGTGGACTATATCGATAGTAGGTTTAAAGCATTAAAAGTGAACCAAAGATTGAATGTGAAGTCAATTTTGAGTCCTTAATGGAGTCGTCACTATAAGTACCTTGATTTTCGCGGCTGCGTTCGAATGAGTGGAATCTTACTTACAACTCTTACCTTTTATTGATCATTAGAAGATCAAGAGGATAGGAGATCATTCATTGGTAATAACCCCTAAGCATGACACATGTTTTAGATCAATGGAGGATCTTTTAGGCCTTGCATCACTCAAAGCCCTTAAGTTACAAGTGGTGGTCATCGGGAGACCTAGTGCAAGATAGTACATTGGTGCCATCCTTATGAGACATGGAGTCACCACTTGACTTTGGTCGAGACAAAAATATAGGGAAGGTGAAATTTGAACCTATTCTAAGTCAATTAGAAGACCCATTTCATCTTTACCCCATTAGAGATTAGGATTGAAAATTGGGTATGGCTTAGGGAAGAATTTAGGCACCACCAAATCACCTAGATATTAGGATCTAGCCTTCAGGCATCTTAGGTTCACTTTTAATGTTCTACCTGAGTTATTGATTAGTCTTATTATGACCTTTAAAAATACATATAAGCGCAATCCATTTAGATAAACCAAGTTATCAAACCAAGGGGAGGGAATCAAGCACTCATGGTCTGGGGTAAACATGCATCATCCATTCACACATAACATCCATAAAAGGGGATGGGGATTATGCATTCATGTTATGGGGTAAACATGCATCATCTATTCTCACATAACATCTATAAGAGGGGATATAACTTAGGCTAAGTCCATGGTCTAATCCCAAGTACTCACACCTGCACCTAAGAAAGAAGCAAGCAAGTAATAAATTAACATGAAAATAAATGAACAAAAGCGGACTCAAAGACAATAAAGAAATGGGAGTGAAGCCCATGATGATCACCATACCCTATCTCCATAGTCAAGGTGCCTAGCAAGTATCTATGTTCATAATGTTCACATTATATCATCACAAACCAAATAGTATAGATTATGACATATGTGAATAAGTGTATGAATCATGAATAATAGAGAAGATATAAACACACAAGCATTTGAAGGATTTTATATGGCTTAAGGTAAAGATTCACTCAAGTAAGGTCCTAGGGTCATCAAAACCTTACTCACTTTGATCATAAATAATTGAAACATCTAGGGCATAACCTAACATTGGAGTAGCTAGAATGCCTATATAAATCCAAGAGACTAAAGAACTAGAAAGCACTATTCATATGACTATTCATGAATTATAACATAAAAGGGGAATATCAAGGTCAAGAGAAACTTTAGTTCCTCTCTTGACTATTACTTCAAGGTATCAAAAAAACATAACCAAAAGTAGGATTTAGAAATCAAAGAAACCAAAAAAACACATAGCCTCCAACTAATGCATCAAAGGACTAGAAAATACTATTCACATGACAATTATGTATTTTAGCACAAAGGGGTTTACCAAGGTCAAAGGGACCTTAAGCTCCTCACTTGGTTATCACCTCAAGGTGTCAAAATAAAAATAAAAACTAAATTTAATGTTTAAAGGGGCAAGGGAAGCATACAAACATTTTAAGTGAGAAAAGAAAACCATTTTGAAAGTTAACTAAGACTTCATTTTGAAGTGAATAGGTATCATAAGCCATAAAGCCTCATCCTATTCTATCATTGGAATCACCAAACATCCCAAAAGTAAGAAATCCGAAGAGAAGAAGAAAAAAAAACTTTATATTGGATTACAGGAAACTTAGGTTATACAATCATGGATAAGGGTTGTATAACCTAGGATAAGGGTTGTATAACCTACTAATGAGGTTGTATAACCCTCCTTTTTTAGGTTGTAAAGCAAAAAGAAAAAGAAAGAAGAAGGAAGAAGAAAGGGAATGGGAGTCTCTAAGATGTTTCAATAATGTCTTTACCCTTAGAAACTCATGATTGACTTAATATCTTATAATATTGCTTAGGGAATGCACAAACATAAAAGGAAAAAGGTCTAGTTCTACCATGGATAGAGTGGGATAAGTTTAGGATTTTAGTTTTCTATGTTTATGGGTATTTGAAAGGTAATTTCTATAGAATAACCTTAGGGTTTCCAATCCTCATTCCCTCTTCAAAATGAGGGGTATTTATAGGTGTTAGGTGTGTGCACAATACTAGAAATAGTTTTGGTTGCACTATAGATGCATCCAATCATAGAGTAAGAGAGTGTTGTACTGGAGTTATTACATGTGGGCTTTACAGCCAAAAATAGGTTATACATCCCTATGTCAAGGCTATACAATCTTAAGGTTTAAGGGGGGACCAGTTTTAGAAGTTTCTATGGACTGGGGTTCTAGGAATGATGTACAGCCTTGCATTGAAGGATCTGTAGCCTTATTTGATAGATTGTACAGCCCACCAAACCTAGGTGGTAACCCTAGATTTAGCCTAGGTTTGGCCTTTGGTCTTAGGTTTGGACTTAGGCTTGGTCTTTGGATTTCTCTAGGGCTTTCTAAGGTATTTTATTCTTTACGTTAATGTGATTCCCTTTGCATTTTGAGGATTTGGTTCAGTGATTTTAATAATTAGGCTTTATATCCAGAGGTCCAAAATCTGATGCTCATACTATAAATCTTATGTCTTGATTCTTCATCTATTTTTGCACTTGTCATTGCCTTATTCAACCACCCTTCTAAGGCACTAAGGGATAACACTTGGTGTCTAAGCTAGTCTTTTGATCAAAGCTTAAGTGCTCATAGCAAAGATCATGGCAAGTCATGAAGAATCAGGATCTATCCACAAGCTTCCAATCTTTAAAGGGGATGACTATGGCTACTGGAAGAATCATGTGGAGATCATCCTTAATAGTGAAACCATTGACTTATAGGACATTATTGAGGAAGGAAGAGAGGTTTCAATAAATTATGTGGGAGATATTCTTGAAGCAAAGCCAAAAAATGAGTAGACTCCTGAAGAAAATAAGGAAAACCTAAAGAACATAAGAAAAATGGCGGTGATGGTGACAAAGAAGTAAATCCTTTTGACTACTAATCTAAAGATAAGTTGTATTCTATAATTACTAAACTCTCGATAAGCGTTGAGACTTTTAAGTCTAATACATTTTCTCTTCAAAAAGAGAACAAATCCTTGAAAGAAAGTGTTAAGAGTCAAGAAACTTTAGCTAAAGAGGAAGAGTCTCAAACAACTGAGAACCTTAAACTAAAGGAAAATCTCAATAAGTTCACTAAAGGAAATGAGAAGTTAGACTCCCTTTTTGAGGCTCAAAGGAGTCCATCTATCAAATATGGATTAGGTTATAATGTCACTACTTTAATGGCTCCATTCTCTTCTCAAATAGTATTATTTAAGGCCAAAAAGAATAATGTTTCTAACTATGTTATGAATCAAAAAGTTTTCAAAAAGGAAAAGGCCACAAATAATGGCTTAAGATGAAAGTCTCAGCACAATCACACAAAGTTTTGAAATGCTCTCCATAGAGTAAATTCTGCTTACATGTATCACTCTTACAAGCCTTAAAGGCAAAGTATGCAAAGACAAAAAAAAAATTGGCATTATTATAGGTATAGACACACTCAACACAAAAAGGTTCCTCACATTAGAAATCCTCCTTAACACATTGCTCAAAGAAGTTACAAGTCTAAGAGACACTATATACATGTACCATCTAGAAGCAGGATACCAGTTCACTTTGATAGTGATTTTTTCTATTGTGGTATATATGGCTATAATGTTTGTCATTGCCAATCTAGAATGCATGATGAGCAGTTAGCAAGAGCTAACCCCCTAGGATCCATAAAGGTTTAGGTACCTAGGACATAATCTTCATTATTTTGCAGATGTGTTTGAAATCCTAAGTTAGAGAGCATGAGTGGTATCTTGATAGTGGATGTTTAAAGCATATGACAGGAGAGAGAAAGTTCTTTTCATGTTTGGAAAAGATTGAAGGTCTTGGAATGTGTCTTTTAAAGATAATGGCAAAGCAAAATTGTTAGAATAGGTAAAGTTAGTAAGGATGATGACTCAACTATCCCTGATAAAGTACTGCTTATTGATGGACTCAATCACAACTTGCTAGTGTAAGTCATTTGTCTAACAAAGGTCTTAGTTTGTATCAAGGATGAGTGACAACAAATTTTGTTCATTGGTAGAAGAGTTCATAATATTTATGTGACTGATTTAAACTCTTTTGCTAAACATAATGCAAAGTGTTTAATTTTAATAGTCGATGAAAGGAAAACCTAGCATAGAAGACCAGGACATGCTAGCATGGAATTCCTTAAATACACTAAAGCGAAGATACTTGATTAAAGGTTTACTTGAAATAAAGTACACAAAAGAAGGAGTTTGTGAAGCATGTCAAAGAGGTAAACAAATTAAATCCTCATTTAAAGCCAAAAACAATGTAAGTTCTTCTATACCATTGCAATTGCTTTACATGAATTATTTTTAGCCCTATTAGGGTATCTAGCCTTGGAGGCATGCATTATGCATTTGTCATAGTAGATGATTATACTAGATACACTTAGTTATTGTTCCTTCCATATAAGGATTCTTGTTTTGATGCATTTAGAACCTTTGCTAAAAGCATTCAAAACCTAAAGGATTTGAAAATCTCTTCTATTAGGAGTGACCATGGAGGTAAGTTTGAGAATGCTAAGTTGCATAGCTTTTATGATGAGTATGGTATCTCATACAACTTTTAACTCCTATAACTTTACAACAAAAGGGGTAATGGAAAGGAAAAATAGAACTCTTCAAGAAATGGAGCTATAAATACTTCATAATCTTCCTAAGTATTTTTGGGCTAAAGCTATAAATACTTCTTATGTTGTCTTAAATAGAGTCTTAGCGAGACTTTTATTCAAGAAAACTCCCTATCCATTATGGAATAATAGAAAGCCCAAGATTGCATATTTTAGACTTTTTGTTATAAGTGTTTTATTATAAACACTAAAGACAACCTTAGTAAGTTTGACTCTAAATCCAATGAAGGAAGTTTCCTTAGATACTTTGCCACTTGCAAAGGGTATAAAGTCTTCAACAAGAGAACACTTATTATAAAAGAGTTTATGCATGTTGTATTTGATGAATCTTATCCACTTCTTCAAACAAAGAAAAAGATATTGATGATCTTGCAAGTCCCTAATGTGCCTAAACATTGGAGAAAAAGGAAGAATATGTATAAGCTACAGACTCAAGAAATGAAAGAAATGAAGATCCATCTCTTCCACCTCCTAGTGAAAAGCAAACTCAAGATTTTCAAGAAAGATCACCTAAGAGATCTTATCATTAGTGATCCAGCAAGTTGGTAATAACTAGATCATCTTTTAGAAATGCATGTGCTAATATTGCCTTTGTATTCCTTATTGAGCCTAAGACCATAGATGAGGCCATTAAAGATAAACATTAGGTTCTTTCTATGCAAGAAGAACTCAATCAATTTAAAATAAACAAAATGTGGACCTTTGATCCTAGACCTCATAACTATTATGTTATTGAAACCAAATAGGTCTATAGAAACAAACTTAATGAACATAGAGTCATTGTTAGAAATAAGGCTTAATTAGTAGCTAAAGGCTATAACCAATAAGAAGGGATTAATTTTGATGAGACTTTTGAATCTGTAACTAGACTTGAGGCCCTTAGAATTCTTCTTGCATTTGTATCTCACATGAATTTTAAGTTATATCAAATGGATGTCAAAAGTGCTTTTCTTAATGGGTACATTGAAGATGAAGTTATGTTGAACAACCTCTTGGTTTTGAAAGCCATTGCTTTCCTAATAATGTGTTCAGGCTAACTAAAGCCTTATATGGCTTGAAGCAAGCTCCAAGAGCTTGGTATGAGAGATTCAACAACTTTCTTATAAAAAAAAAAGGTTTCTCCAAAGGTTTGATAAATGCAACTCTATTTTCTAAGAAAAAGAAAGGGCACATATTGTTAGTGAAAATATATATAGATGATATCATATTTGGTGCCATTAATGTTTGGTTATGTGAAGATTTCTCAAAAGTAATGAAGAGTGAGTTTAAGATGAGTTTGATAGGAGAACTTAAATTATTCCTTAGATTATAAATCAAATAAGGAAAGAAAGGGATCTTCATCAATCAAGCCAAATATACAAAGGAACTAATCAAAAGATTTGGCATGGACATTAGTTAACTTTGTAAAACACCTATAAGTACCAACATCATACTATTCATCAATGAACATGGTAAGGATGTGGATCAAAAACTTGTATAGAGGTATGATTAGTTGTCTACTCTATTTCACAATCTCTAGACCTGATATTATGTTCAATGTTTGCTTATGTGCTAGATATCAATCTAATCCTAAAAAGTCTCACGTGCATGTTGTAAAACACATACTTAAATATCTTATTGGTACTCTTAACATAGGACTTTGGTATCCTAAGAGTTTTTCAATTAAGTTAAATACATTTTCAAATGCTCATTTTATTATGTGTACTTTAGATAGAAAGAGCACTTCAGGCACATGTCAATTACTTGGTCAATGTTTAGTGTTTTGGAGTAGCAAAAAGAAAAACTCTTTTGCTTTATCAACTGCAAAAGTTGAATATGTAGCAGTTGGCCTATGTTATGCCAAATCCTATGGATGAAATAACAACTTCTTGATTACAACATTGTTGTAAAATAAGTTGTTATTAAGTGTATTAATACAAGTGCTAAAAACCTATCAAAAAATCCCATTTAGCATTATAGAAATAAGCATATAGATATAATTTATCACTTTCTTAGGGATCATGCTAATATTAGCAATATTGTGTTAGAAAATATTAATATTAACCATTAATTGGCAGATATTTTCACTAAACCTCTTTGTGATGAAAGGATGCAATTCATCAAAAGAGAACTTTGTATGATTCATTGCAATACCTTGGAATAGCTTCAAATAGGTTCTTATTCATCTTAGTCCATTTATAATCCTTGTTACATGTGATGATATTTAATCACTATTAAAGTCTTTAGATTCAATAACTAAAGATTTTAATTATATATGTTGTTGATTAAACTGTCCAAATGTTAGTTAAATTCATTATCATTTCATTGAATTTGAATGACCATATTCATCAGTTATGCTTTTAAAATGGTTATCTTTGAAAAAATCTATTTTAAACTAAACTTTTGATTGAGAAGCATGGCCAACAATTATTGCATATCTCATAATGATCATTGTGTTACATGTAAGTTTTTTAATTTAATTATATAGGTCTCTACAATCGTTGCGTGTCCCTAATGATCATTGTCACCATTTCAATGGTCATTGCGAACCAGCCACCATCATTGGATGAAGATCTCTTGCAAGACCAAGCTAATGGTCATGTCCAACAATCATTGACTAACTTGCAATAGTCGTTGAACATTCCCAATAGTCTTTTTTTTTTTTTATAAATAAACCCTAAAATCAGTTTTACTTTCTATTGTTTGTTTGCTTTCTCTTCATCTCTCTAAATTTATATTGCATATTTCATTGCATTAATCACACTTATAATGGTATCCAAACCTGACTCCACCAAGGGATACAAATAACCAGCTAGAAAGAATGCCTAACCTCCATACTCTAACTCTGACACTAAGGAAAACCTAGCTTTCATATTGGCACAATAAAAGAAGAGAGCTGTAAAACCCTCTACAACCCAGCAATAAACAAAGAAAGCCAAAACACCCCAAGAATCTAAGGGAAAAGGTAAGGCCACCAAAATAGACCATGCTTTCAGACTTGGCTCTAAACCTGTAACTGTTTCTTTAATTCATCAGTTATCTCTTAGAACTAATGAAAAGAAAAACATGGCTCAAAAATTGCTAAAGTGACAAATTTATGGTGGGAAGTTCTTAGAATGGAATGACCTATAAAAATACAATTTGGCAGAGTAGGTTGAGGATTTGATATAGGCATTGGGTGAAACTCTACTACCACATTTGAAAATCTTCATATTTAGAGCTAATTATGGAGTTTCTCACAACCTTGAAAGTCTTAGGGAATGATTATGAAGTTTATGCTAAAGTTGGTACAATCAAATTGAGGTTATTTAGAAAAAAAAAGTACAAGATTAAGCTAAATGACTCGGCTAAGTGCTTTGATGCTACCAACACTAGTTTGACAGAGCCTCCTCCAACCTTCAAAATAGATGTTAATCAGTTTTGGAAATTAATGACTGACGGGACTACAAAATAGAACAACAACGCTTCTAAGATCAAAAGCCATGCCTTGAGAATTGCTCATAGGTTCATAACATGGAACATTAATGAAAGGGGCCAATCATATGGCAACTGCACAATGATGGACTTATTTTATCTCTGGTGTATGAACAATAAGCAAAAGGCAAACACCCCTAGGCTTCGAATGCAGAGAATTGATGGGCAAGTTGATAAGTCAAATGCATTTGTAATGGCCCATTACATCACTAAGATTGCCAAATTGGTGAAGGCTATCCCTTCAATTGAGGTAGAGCTTAAAGACAATGATTTGGTATTAGAGCAACTACTTATAAATGAACCTATAGGTGAGAAGATACTATTAAGTATGGGTATATTATAGAGGTTGGATAGTGGGTTGATCAAGCTAGTGCTTAAGGAAGGAGGTGCTCCTTAAGAGGAAGAGAAAAATAAAGATGTTTAAGAAGTTGTAAGGGCTAGGGTTCATGCTATTAGCAACAGTAGGGTAAGTGCACCTATTCCATCTATTCCATCTTTCTCTCCTTTTGAGCAAACGATTCTTGAGTAACTGGAAGCACTTACTGGTGTACTTAAAAGTGTTAAAGCATCCTTCACCTCCCTCCACCACCTTGGACTGGATTATGGAAGAGTTGAATCTATAACCTAAAATTCAAAGCCAAAAGCCTAAAGATACTATTTCCAGGCATCCAAATCCACCCATAGACCTAAATGAGCCTGCACCATAAGGAGCCTATTACAAAAGATGAGCTTAAAGAGTCCAAAACACCATTAGAACCTCAAGAACAAAAGCCCCATTCTCCTTCCAAAAGCACCCCTCCTTATGAGTCATCTGCATAATTTTTATTGCATTTCTTTTTATTTCTTTTTTTTTATTTCAAAAATAGCTAATGTTGGACAATATATCTTTTCTAATGTAAAGTAAATTGTTGTCTATATTCTCTTCCAATGGACATATGGTTTATATATGCTCTTTTGTTATATCTTTTACTTTCTTTTTTTTTTACAATAACAAAAGGGGAAGAAATATAATGGTACATATAATATGAGCATATCTTAAGGGGGAACAAAATAATTAACACTTAGGAGAGAAATTAAAAGGAAAATGATAACTTAATGCATAATAAATTAAGGGCAAGTTAAGATTTGTTTGTCATCATCAAGAGGGGGAGAATGTTGAACCTCAAGGTTCCAAGTCTTGCTTTAATGATAACAAATAAGTGAAAGAGTTAACCTTTGTGCAAGTTATTTATGCTAAATCTTGCAGAAACAATAATTCTTTGAACTATGATGATTGGACATAATCATGATTGAAAACTCTAAGTGTTAAATATGAAGCACAAAGTAAACTCAGCTTAATAGACCAATGGATGTTGTCTACCTCCGACAAGTGTTATGGACTATGCAACAGGCTTTAAAATATCTCAACAAGTGTTGGACCACTACTTAGATATAACTATGCATATTAGACCTCACAACAGAAGTTGTGATTTCGCAATAGGCATTGTTTTTTACTCATAACAAACGTTGTAATTTCCCAATAGATGTTGGAAAAAGTGTCTTAGATTGAACAAAACTCTCTAGAACTCAAAACGGGCATTGGCTTTTCATAACAAGCATTGTAAAAGGTCTCTAGATTATATTAAAACCTTTGTACCCTTTAACAAGGCATATTCAATATCTCAACAAGCATTGTGCACATCAAACGAGCTTTGGAAGTTCACTAACAGGCATTAGAAAATTGCTCTAGTTTGAGCTATAAGCTTTGGACCCCTCAACAAGGACATTCCTATCTCAAGAGACATTAAAGGTGTTGCCAACAGGCATTGTGAACCCTCTAAAAGTAGCTGACGCATTTCTAGAGATCTTATAAAATAGCGCACCAAATTCATATTTTTTGGGAATCAACAATAGGCATTAATCTTCCTTCAATGGGCATTGAAGTTTAAAAATAATGACCATTTCTTATGTTCAATGATCATTAAAGAAAAAGTGAAATAAACAAATGTAAAACTCAAATGATGAGCCTTGAGCCAACTATTCTCTAACAGTTAGTCCCAATGGGCATTTTGATAAAGCCAATGACTAAAGGTGTATTTTGTTTAATAACCACCCATTTAAATGAAATCAATGTGGTCAATGCCTTAGCAACAGATATGGAGATTACTCAATAGACATTAATAGCCTACAGTTGTAATGTGAAGTGATTGTTTTTTTTTTCAAACGACTAGTTCATTGTTCATGCTATCAAAGGACCCACTCTTAATAAAAATATATGGAAAATTGTTCCATTAAGTGAGTATTTTGTTGCGAAAGCTATTCTCAATCAAAAGGGTGAACAAAGAGTGATCTAGCAATTAAGAGAAGTTTATTATTCCAAGCTTGCAAGAGTTATCTTCAAAATAGAGTTTGAAAACAAGTTTTTCATAAATTCTCTTCACATTCTTAACCTTATCAAGATACCTTGTGAGAATACTTAAAGTATCATTATTGCTTAAGTGAAAAAGTTTTTTACTTCCTTCTCAAATTTATATATTTAGTTTGAGGGAAACTTAGGTTAGGAAACCTTGAAAACTCTATCTTGTGAAAGGTTTTAATTAGTACCTAGAAACTAATTGGGTTAAGGTTAGTATTATTTGTGAACTACTTATAAGAGGTTGATCAAGCCTAAGAATATATCATTTGCAAAGACTTTGTAGTGCCCAAAAACTTACCTTTGTAACAGTTATCAATAGCACATTAAGCTATCAAGATAATGAAGGCTCTAACATGAATACTAAAGAATAGAATGTAGGCTATTTATGTCAAACCTCTATAAACCTTATGTTTTGATTTTTCATCTAATTCTACATTTAGTTTTAATTTATATTACTTATCATTGCCCGATTCAACCTCCATTTTAGGGCACTAAGGGCCAATAGACCAGTCCTAATCAAAGAGCCATAGCTATTCACACCCACCATATTAAGCAAAATTGTTTTACATGAATTTAGTTGAGGCATAAATTTACAACTTTCATGTTTTATACTTCCCATAATTCCTCTTCTAGAGTTATGAAATTATGGGTGTAGCAGTATGCTCTAACAACAAAACCAATAAAATTTAGCTCTTATTTCTAATGTTTTTAACAATTTTACTGTAAGAACTCTAGCTATCATTACTCCATAATTCTTCCTAACTATGCATGTTTAACATGTTATAAGGGAGAAAATTCATAAAAAAAAAAAAAGAATATTAAATCAATTGCCTATTCTGTCAAAACTAGAAAAGATTAGGTTTCTTCCTAGCTAGCTTTCTTCTTCTTTTCATTCTTTTTCTTCTCCTTTCTTTTTTTCTTTCTTCCCTTCTTAACTCTTTCTTTCTTTTACTACCCTTCAATTTTTTCTCTCTAATATGCTCCTAAAGAAAGAAAATTTCAATTTGTATACCTATTCTAATAAGACAAAATCATGGCGACTTGCTATTATTGGTTAGAAGTTCAATTTTCCTCCTTTAATCCTTTTTCTTCACTCCTTTATCACCTCTATCCCTCTAATAATTCCCATATGCTCCTTATACTTTAATAAGTTTCAAATCAAAATTATTTAAGAAATTATAACATGCACACAACATATGATAATTTATCAAGCAACTATGCAAACATCACATTTATGTTCAAGTGCCCCAAAAGAAATAGTGCAAGTGTTATCTTCATGCTTATCAATTACACATATCTAAGTGATCATTTATACAATGCATATGTTCATGTGGGATTGCAAATCATATATGCAATGGCCTTATTCATGTGAGAATGTTAATGAATAAGGATAGGGATGTTATAGAAAATGGCAAAAGAAATGGATCATAAAGCATTAGATGTTCTCATCAAATCAACTCATATGATCTCCTAAGACATAATTAGTGGAATTAGTTAGCTAGAAGGCTAACCACTTCTTTCCATGGTGATAATGCTTAGAGTGTAACTATAATCAAAATAACAATGTTAATATTAAGGTTCACAAGATCATAGGAATAGAGAATTCTTCACTTTGTCAGGGTCAAGAGGAGTGCAAAAGTAGAAAAAAAAATCATATATTAACATGTAAAACAAGGAAAAGAATGAAAGATTGAGACTTGGAAATCATAAAACAACAGCTCAAACTTATTCCTTGACCCATTATTTAAGTGAATAAATGTTGTAGGTTATGAAAACTTATCTACTCTACCAATGTTAATTTATTACTAACTTGTTTCTCTTTCTTGGGAGTAGGTGTGAATGCATGGGATTGGACCATGAAATTGGTCTAAACCATTTCCTCTCTTGAATGTAGTGCGTATGGATGGTTGTTTATGCATGTTTACCATATATTATGATATTGATCCCCCTCCCTCCCCATTATGGATGATTATGTATGTGAATGAATGGTGGTGCAAGATTAGACCCTATACCATGATGAATGATCCTCATCCCTTCTTATAGATGTTATATATGCATGGATGATGCACGTTTATCCCATACCATGAGTGCATGACCTCCCTCCCCTTGGTTTGATGACTTGGTTTGTCTAAATGGATTATGCTTAGATGTATGTTTAGTGACGATAATTAGACTAATCAATAACTAAAATACTAAAAGTGAACCAGAGATGCTCGAGGGTCTGATCCTAACATCCGAGCGATTTAGGGGTGCCTAACCTGTTCCTAAGTTGTACACAATTTATGAACCCCATCATTGATAGGGTGTAGACAAAATGGGCCTTCTAATTAACTTAGAATAGCTTCATATTTTGCCTTCCTTGAATTCTTGTCTCGACTAAAGTGGGGTGGCGACACCATATTGCATTTAAGGACAATACCAATGCATTGTCCAGCCTTGGTCCCTCATTTGCCACTACTTTGAAAAAAGGGCTTTTATTTAAAGTGAAGCCTTAATGGTCCTAGTTGACCCAAGTCGCGTGCAATGACTAGGAGTTATTACTAATATATGATCCCCCCCTCATCCTCTCGATCTCCCAATGATTGATTAAAAAGTGGGAGTTGCAAGCAAAATTCACTTATTAGAGTGCAAACATGAAAACTGAGGCACTCACAAACCTTAAATTACTTTATCTCGAATTTAGGACATGTGAAAAATCTCCTTCTTGTATTTATTTTCATGCATGAACCCACATTGGTGCCTTCAAAGGTTAGGGCTGATAGCAACACTTCTTCTCAAGTTCACCACAGTTGAATTTTGATCAATTAAACCATGGCAAAGAGCAAGATGATAGAGAATAATGATAAGGTGTTGAACAATTTGATGACATTTATGTGAATTTGAGGCTATCGAATTTCAATTGGAAAATTAGGATTAGTAGATGGGAAAATCTCACTCCCTTTTCTAGCTCCCTCTGTAAATAATAATTTTTTATTTTTCATTATTATTATATTCTTGAAAATCTTTATTTTAATTATTTTTTGCTACGTGTATGGGATGTGCTCCAGTTGATTACAAATTGGTCTTATGTGAGCAGTTAATTATAAGTTTTGCCCTCAATTGTCCAAAAAGGATAAAAAGGGCCTATTTGAGCTTGCCCACATAGTTAAAGGGCTTATCTGAACCTTATTCCTAATTTTATTGTTACATTTGTAGAAGAATTTTTGTAATTCACTTAAATTAAAAATATGTAATTTATAATTTTATAATTTATGGATAATAATGTTATGTAATAATGTTAGATTTGTAGAGAACTTTTTGTAAATTATTTAGAGTTAAAAATATATAATTTATATTTTTTTGTAATTATTGTGTATAATAATATCATATAATCATATTAAATTTGTAGAAGAATTTTTGTAATTTATTTAGAATTAAAGCTATATAATTTATAATTTTTTGTGATTTTTTGTAGTTATGTATAATAATATTTCACAATAATGTTACATTTGTAAGAGAATTTTTGTAAATTATTTTAAGTTAAAAATATGTAATTCATAATTTTAATATTTTTGTGTGTAATAATGTTGATAATAATGTTAAATATATAGAAAAATTTTTGTAATTTGTTTAGAATTAGTGAATTATTATAATATTTGTAATTTTAATGAATTTATGTAGTATTATAATTTTTCGGTTATAATTTAGTGAATTTTGCATATTGTAAATTTTTGTTAGTTTTACCTTATAATTTAGTTAAGTTGTATATTGCTATAATTTTTAAGTTACAATTAAGTGAATTTGTATAGTATTGTATTTTTTAGATTTTGTTAATTTGTATAATATTTCTAATTTGTGTAATATTGTAATTATATTTGTAGGTTATAATTTTTATTTTGCATTTTGTAATAAGGTTTTAATCTTTTTTGGTTTGTTATTTGTAAATTTTGTACTTCAAGATGTAGGTATTAATTTTAAAAGTATTTAAAATGTTGAATTATCAATATATGAAATTTAAAAAATTTATACGTTATGAAATATTTCTAAGTTATTATGAAGTATTTGTATGTTATGAAATTTAAGAAATTTTAATGCTACGAAATATTGTATATTATGAAATTCAAAAAATTTGTATGTTATGAAATTCAAGAGGTTGGTCCATTATGAAATATTTGTATATTATTATGAAATTTTAAAAATTTGAATTTGTTGCATAAATATGTTGTAAATTAAAGAAATTCTATTAAAGTCCATAAAATTGTATAATATTTCATTAAAAAAATAAATAAAATTTTAATCGACTTCCATAATTCCTTAAAATTTTGCATTTAATAAAATTTGCATTAAGTTTAATAATTTAATAATATTTCATAAAAAATTAACTAAATTCCATAGTTTTGCTTAAATTAAGTAAAAATTCCAGTATCGTCATCTTTAATAATATTAAAAATAACTCAAAGTGAAAATTTTTCATAAATTGTATTTAAAATGCCCTATAAAATAAAAGTTAATTATGAATACAAAAAATACTTGAAAATTTAACTGCCCTAAGTTGGCTCAAATTTAAAATATATTAAATGTCATAAAATATCCAAAGTTTTAACTACCCTAAAAAATGTGAACGCTATAAATTGCCCTAAAAATATAAATATATTCAAAATAGGAGTAAATTTTGCATGTCACAAAATATCTTAAAAAATTTAATTAGCCAAAAAATTTGAATGCCATGAATTGCCCTAAAAATAAAAGTATATTCAAATCCATATATTTGAAATTTCAATGCCAAAAAATATACAAAAATTTTAATTGCCTTAAATTATCCTAAAAATTTTTAATTTTATAAATTTCCTTAGATTAAAAGTCTATTGAAAATAGAATTGAATTTTTTATTTTATAAAATTTTTAAATATGTAGAGTCTTTCATGACTAGATTCATTGAATAATTAAGTAAAATATTGTTAAATTTTATTGTGCAACTATATCGTTCTACTTTTGCATATTGTTTGTTTGTACTACTTATCACTTTCATGTACAGTTTGTTGATGCTCGAATGCAAATTATGGAGATTGGTTGCACTCTGTGTCTTAGTAGACTGGATACCCCTTCCATCTTATTGCAGACTACTATGCCTCATGTTTTAGCTCTCACTGATCTTGCTCCTACTCATGTTCTCATTATGTTGATCTTGATTCTAACGATAAAAATTATTTACTTGATCAGGAGGTTAATGATGAGAATACAATAGATCTTTGTTAGATTTACATTTCATTATACTTACACTTTGACATTTGTTTTTCAACTCTACTATTCATATTTATATTATTTTTAAATTATAAAAATTTCGGTTATAATATTATAATTCTAAATTCAATATTTATTTTATATATATGATTAAAAATTATACAAAATAGCATATATAATTTAAAATTATAAAAAATAGCATATAAAATTTAAAATCATAAAAAATAGTATAGAAAATATATAAAAAGATTACAAACAAAATAAATTATATTTTTTATTTTTAATAAAATACACCAACAGATTGTTGATGGAATGAGAAAAATAAATATTGACATATATGGATTTAACATCGGATTTGTGACGGTCATATTGCTGCCAATATATGATAGTTTTTGCCTACAATGCAGACACAAGTTTTCATCTAAAATCCATTGGTAAATTTATCAATGGACAAAAAAATCCATCAATAAACAGTTACCAACCAAGCTTTTATTGATCGAGAATATCGATCAGTATTTGATAGGAGTCTTTTTAGTATATAGATTTAGTTTAGAAATTAGGAATTTTTATAGTGTTTTATGACCTAGTTTGTATGCATCGCCAATTCAATGCTCCTCAATTTAAGGTATGATTCCTTCCTTCATTTGTAAAGGGTCCCTTATCCCAATGCTTCTTGATTAGGATTGAGGCTATATAGACTAGTCATCATATCTATGACATCTACACTGGCCAACATCCACAACCTAGTGATGATGTAGACTATATGGCATGGTTACACGACTTTTAGATCTACAAGAAATGTATTAAAAAAATAGTAGACAATGATCTTTTTCAATTCAAAAGTATGTATGACTCATTCATTTTAATTATGTAAACATATTTCCATTTGATATTATGCTTAACACAGGTCCTTTACATTTCACATGTTACACATTAATTAAGTGCACACTTTTTGCTTTTAATATTGACACACTATATCATCCAATTGTCTTGTTCAATGCCTCTTTCTTTTTGATTCCTTTGCTCATTCACCATGGTCTTTCCCCTTATGACTAGCTATCCTAGTTAGTGGCCCCCTAGTGGTCAGTTGTACATTCATAACTTTTGCTCTATTTATTCTATGTATTTTTGTGCTCTAACTTTTGCCTAAGTTGCCCTTTTCGGGTTTTTAACTTAGTGAGCTTTTTTATTTTTTTATTTTATTTTTTCTTTCTTCTTTTCTTTTCTTTTATTTCTCATTGTTTATTTATGTCCTAGTTTTTGTCTAAGCTGCCCTTTCAATTTTTTGACTTAGTGGGTTATCTTACTTTCTCACACCTTACACAAAATATTTCTTCAACCAGTCTAAGTTCACTGACTCAGTGAACTTGTTCCCATCCATATATGCCAACTTTACCACGCCACCTGAGTATATTTGTTTCACCACATAGAGACCTTTCTAATTTGGCCTAAAATTTTCTCGAGGATCCTGACTTTGCAGTTGGGCTACCTTCAGTACCAGATCACTAACCCTTATCATGCTTGGTATAAACTTCTAATTAAATACAGGGGCCATTATGACTTGATACAACTAGATGTGTTACAAGGTCTTCAATCATTTTCAACCAACATAACGAATTACTCAAGTCTACTCCTCGTCCATTGGCACTCAGGAATGCTACACTCAATTTATACCCTTAAGGATTTCACTTTTAGCTCAATTGGCAACATTGCCTCTATCCCATACACTAAAGAGTATAGTGTCATCTTAGTCGGTATCCTTCATATAGTTCGATACCCCATAAAGTGAAAAGCAATTTCTTAGACCAACCTTTACATGTCTCCATCATCTTGGCAAGGTTGTTCTTGACATTCTTGTTTGCTACTTTCAGTACTCCGTTAGCCTACGGTTTGTAAGGTGACGACTTGTGGTGGACCACGCCTTACTTTCCTAATATATCTTTGACCTCTACCTGGAAATAGACATCATTATTTATAACAATGTGGTGTAGCATGCCATAAGGGCATATGAGGTTCTTTTTCAATGAATTATGTCATTTGTTTTGCCCCCAGCTTACTGAAGGCTTCAACCTCTGCCCACTTCGAGAAGTAATCTATTATTACCATAATATACCTATGTCCTCTTGTATACATCGATATGATTTCTTCGATCACATTGATGCCCTATGCTGCAAATGGCTAAAGTGAGGTCAAATTCTATAACTTTATCAATGACAAATGATTGAGGTTACCATGAATCTAACATTTGTGTAACTCTGAACCTTTTGAATACAATCATGTTTCATAATGGTCCAATAGTAACCAAATCTCAAAGTCTTCCTTACCAACACTTTCCTATTCATATGGGGACCATAAACTCCTACATGCACCTCTTCCATGACTTTATAAGCCTCATCATTAGCCAAGCATTGCAAATAGACACCATCGGTCATCCTTTTGTATATTACACCAATGTAGACCATAAACTATATAGACAACCTTCATATCACATCTTTATCCTTTTTCTCACCGTCCTCAAGATATTCTCCATTTTCCAAATACCTTTGTATATCAAGATACCAGTAGTGATTCTCCACTAATACCTCCATTACTCTTGTATCCATGTAACATGGCAGCCCAAATCGAAGCTTGATAAGTGGCTTCATAGGCATCATCTTTAATCCATCCTAAATAAAGACCAAAGTGGCCAAGGCATTAACCATTGCATTTTCTTCTCTTATGAAATATGACTGGTTGAAAATTCTATACTAATCATTTAACATGTTCTAAATACGGGACCAAGTGTTCTTCTTTCACTTCTCATTCGTCTGTTACTTGCAAAATGATCAATAATGAGTCTCTGAACACCTCCATTGTCCTTACCCTTTTCTGCTTCAAGACTTCGAGCCTTAGTGCATAAGCTTCATATTCAACCATGTTGTTTGTCACATTGTAGTTCAACTTCTTAGCTACAGGGAAAAGCTCTCTTTTCTACCAAGATTAGAATTACTCTTACACTTGCCCCTTTCTTGTTTACATCTCCATCAAAGTATAGTCTCCACCCTTTAGGCTCAATTTCTCCTAACCCTTCATTTGGGAATTAGGAAAGTTTATATTCTCCTTTTTCGAGGGGTTCTTATGCTAGGTATTCTGAAACTACCTATCCCTTGATCACCTTTTTAGTTATATACTTAATATTAAATTCAATCAATGAGATCAACCACTTTGTTAATCTTCTAGTGAGGGAAAGGGCTTCATATAAGTACTTAATTAGGTCAAGCTTCGAAACCACCTCTATGGAATATGACTGAAAATAATGCCTCAACTTCTTTATCTCCCAAACTAATAGGATAATAACTTTGTGTTAAGATAATACACTACGTGTTCGTTCCCTACTTATTATGTGTTCTATGCTCTTTAAAATGTTTGGAAAATGCATAAACGATGTGAAGTTCAAGCCTTGTTCTATGTTGGGAATGATTCGAATGAGTTGGGGTTTAGGGTTTCTATACTAAGGGGTGATTATGGAGAAAATTTTACAAAGTAACACTAGGATTTTTCAAGCGTCCCCCTCATTTTCAAATGATGGGGGATTTATAGGAGAAAAAGATTGCACTAAAGCTAAATATGGTTATGGTTGCATCATATTCTTATCTAATCAAAGAGAAAGAGATGAATCTCTTGGAATTAGGGTTTGCATGTGGGATGTACAACCAAGGTTGGGTTGTACATCCAACTTTTAGGGTTGTACGACCTTTAGGTTTAAAGGGGGACCAGTTCTAGAAGGTTCTCCCGCTAGGTTTAAGGTAAGGTTAATCAACCCAATGGTGGGTTATACAACTTTAGCTGCTGCGTTGTACAACCCTACTTAATGGGCTATACAACCCATTAATCCTGGCTAGGAACTTAGGCTTCAGGCTTGGTTTTAGGTTTCTCCAAGGTATCCTAAGGCCTTGTTTCACTTTCTTTGGAAATTTTCCTTCCATTTTGGAGAATATTTTTAGTGATTTTCATCATCAGATTTGCATCTTAAGGCCTAAAATTTGATGCTTATAAAGTGACACTAAGGGAATTGTGAGTCCTAAGAACTAGGATGTGACCTCCAAAAAGGTGTAGTTGGTCTAGACTCCTAATGGGCTCATGAATTGATGTGTTGGGCTTCACATATAGACCCATGTTATTACATAAGAGCCTCTTAGTTTGGAGGTACATTATAAGTATACAAGAATCTTTTCATCATTGATTGTGTCTGACATAATGTCAATCATTAGATTTATACGAAACTTGATAGAGATGGTGTAATTTTTCCTATAAGAAAGTAAGATGTGCATTTTTCAAGATGAATTGAATTGTGCATCATCACTAATTACCCATTAACCCTTTTGTTTAGATGTTTTTTCTCGCTTTAATTTTAACATCGCCTAATATGAATGAGGGTAGCTAGTCCGTTACTTATGTACAATGTTAAATAAGCCCTAGGGATTTATTCAAGAAACCAAGCAATTGAATCTTTAAAACCTAACTAGACTCTAAGAAAACTTATTTCTAGCAACCTAAGTTTTAAAGTTTAAAAGTTTGTCAATTGAAGATACTAAATTAACTAATGTTAATTTAAGTCTAGAATAAACTAGTTTATGAAATTACTAAGCCCTCACTTAATAATATGACCAAATCCCTTTAAGAACTCAAGAAAAAGAATAAAATCTCACCAAAAACTCAAAATTATCACTAATATATTATGCAAACTCATTTTTTGGGCCTTTTACATGCTTACAAGGCTTTAATTAAAACAAATCCTAATATAATAAGGAAAATAATCACTCTAGGATATTCCTAAGTATGACTCAGCCAAAAGTAGTTCTATTACTCCTAAAAACTAGCCAAACAACATTTTCCTAATGGAATAAGGAAAATAATAAAGCCATGTGATTAGCTAATAGGGAATTTGACCATCACAAGGAAAAATCTTATAAGATTCTCCTGACTTTACTTATAAGATTGAAACTTTGACAAAGAAATCCTCATCCAAAAGGAAAAGAGAAATTGGGCCTATAGGAAAGTGTCTTTAAGAAAATAAGAAGACAATGCCAACCATGCAAAACTTTGAAGATTTTAGACTTTGATGTGGATTGACTTTGTTGACCTTATATTGACCTTCGACCTTATCTTGGATATCCCATATGATGTTTCCACACCTAAAATTCATCCATCCCATGAAGAATAAGCCTCTTTCACATAGGCATTAATATATGGTTCAATTTAGCCCAAAATAAACAAGTAGAAGGCCTTTTGTCTTCTTATAAATTCTTGGTCGATCTCTTTTCTCCTTAGGCAGCCCATTAAGTTGTTGTCAAGCCCAAATTATGTCTTGTCCTAAAATGAAATATTCCATCAAATCTTCTTGCAACCTTCTAGAATCTCTTAAAACTTCTAGATCATTTTGGTGTAAATTATTCCAATTGTAGAGTTTAACTTGTAGTTTCCATCTTAAAGTGTCCCACATGCAATTGAAGTGTATAAAACTTGAATTTTGACTCGAAGAAGATCCACTAATTACTTCATGCTTATGCTTGCCTTTAATCTCCATCCCAAGCTTGATTTTGACTTGTATAAGTGCTCCAAAAGCTTCATTAACTCTTTTGATCATGTCATTGACATTGTTCCTTATAAATTGAATGAATCATCATGATGTGTGTCAACTGAGATTGCATCATCGCCAGTGCAGTCACATTTGTTTTTTAGTTATTGGTGATTAAGCAATGTCTTTGTAATATTTATGCATAATTATTTGATAAAAAAATTTATACTACATGAAATTTGTTTTGGCAAAAATTATATATATGAATATTAATAACAACTAATTATAAAATATTGTGATGGTAGGTGCTTAGAGAGAGTGATTAATCATTATTCAATCTTGGAATATTAATTATACACACTATATTTAGCTGCAAATTATTTCACGACCCTGTGTCCACCTTCCATCATTCAATACAGGTCCATTTTTTGCATTTTGGTGGAATTAATTTTATTAGTCATATAGGTGGGATTTATAATTTCAACATGTGTGGGTGCACGCGTTTTTATTTCCTTGCAACAGAATCAATGATTTAAAATTTTCAAGTTCTATTTTTTTTTTACTTTTAAAGTTTTCTTTTTTATTCAAAATCACTGAATTTTTGTTTGAGATATCTCCTTCAATAAATAGTTTTAATAAATAATTTATCATTTTTCATAATGCAATGAGTTTTTTTTTTTTAATAAATACCTTTAATAAACATCATTTGTTAGAAATATTTTATAATTTAATAAATATTTTTAATAAATATTATGAAAATATTGTTAATAAATATTTAGTATATATAAATATTTTTAATAAATACCATTTTTTAATAAATATTTTTTATGTCGATATGGTCGTAAATTATTATTGAATTGCATAAGAATTGGTGTTGTACTTGAAGTTGTTTACTATGAACTTCAAACATCTATGTATATTTTTGTTGGGCAAGGAGTACATTAATTTGGAGCAACAAACACATAATATTTGATATGAAAGTACATTAATATTCTAAAAAAAAGTACACTAGCTTCTACAGTATGTACATCAATTTTTTATCCTGACTTCTATAATAAAATGATCTTCCACATTCCTCACGATCATAAATACATTGATATTGTACTTTAAATACATTTTTTTTTATTTCAAGTACATTGTGAATTTTAAGTAGGTAAATTAATATTATAAAAAAAAGTACATTTATTTTGGATAGTATGTACACTGGGTTTTATATATAGACTTCTATAATAAAAAGTTCTAATGATTTTCTACATTTTTTATGATTCTAAATACATTGGTGCTGTAATCTAGGTATATTATTTGCTTATATCAAGTACATTATTTTTATTTGTGCGTTTAATGCACTACTGATAGATTTGTGTTGATCAATAGATATATGAGATTTTTATATTTAAGGTACATTGTTGTTGACTTCTAAGTATATTTGTTTTGGCTTCTAGGTATATTTGTTTTGACTTGCAAGTTATTTAGTATTTATTATTGTGAAGTTTAGTTTAATGAAAAGTTATTTGTAATATATTTTTAAAAATATGTGAATGATAATATAATTTTAAAATTTTAAATTATTAGGTTCATTTGTTTTAAATTTTTACCTTATGTAATTTTTATATAAAAATAAAACTTTAAAAATGATGAATCAAATTATAGTTTAATGAAAAACATGTTTGTAATATAAAATTAAAAGTATATGAATGATTATATAATTTTAAGTTTAAAATTATCAGGTTCATTCATTTTAAAAAATTTAACTTATTTAAGTTTTATATAAAAATAAAACTTTTAAAATTAAAATTAAATCATAATAATAGAAAATATGAATAGAGCTAGTAGAATATTTCATTAATTTATTCTATTTATAGTAATAAAGAGGAAAGATTAATAGAAAAAAGAGAAAGGTTTGAAGTGTCAAATTTGGAAACAATAGAATTGAGAAATGGACGTTATACATCTGTGTTAGACGTGCCATGACAAGTCTTCTGCTCGCTCTTTAGACGAAAATGGGTTTAGTGTTACACAGCTTTTACCCTTGGTTTGAAAAATTATTTAGGGAAGAAAGAAAATAAAGATAAAAAATAATTTTTACTTTTCTTCATTTTATTTTCTCTCTCCATATTTAGGTAAAAAAGAAAGAGGGAAAATAAATTTATTTTCTCTCCGTCAATAGACACTAGTATAAGGGCAAAACTATAAATTCATTATAATTTCTGTTAATTCTCATATTTTTTCTCTATTTTGGAGGGAAAATAAAGAGAGAAAAATAAAAGTTATTTTTCTTCCTTCTTTATTTTCTTTTCATTCCAACATAATGAAAAATTGTAATTCTATATTATTTTTCATCTTTATTTTCCTTTTTCAAAATAAAAAGTTAGTTAGTTCAGGTTTATGAATAAAAGTAAAGTATATACGACTTGATGTTACGTTTGGCTAATATCGCACATGTTATGTGATATTCCTTATAACTTTATTGTTGATATGATATATTTTGTTGTATAATGGAAGATCATTATACAGTATTTTTCCCCAAAATGTGTTCCATTCTTATATTTTGTATGATTTTGACTAAATGCTTGGTATGTTACTTGTTTTTAACTAATAATACAACTTTGTTGACATAAGTTATAGTAATTGAGGTAATAATAACCATAATTATACATATTGTGATAGTCATAACATTATTCATAGTAATTATGGCCTGTGAATTTCGCAGAAAATGACTCGAAATGAAGAATTGAATTGATATTGATATTGAATATAAAATTATTGAAATTTTAAATGAAGCTCAGACCGACACTGAAAAGGGTATGGATTTTTGGCATCAGACAAGACTAATCCTTGGTTAATAATCGGATTGAAACCTGCACCAAAACCAACTTAAACCAATTTTAATTGCCCCAAATTGAATAAGTGAATGTATAAATATATTATATATAACTCAAAAATATAGACATTAAATAGTATATGGATGATATATTTATTCAAATAAGACATGTTAATTATATATTATCAAATTATATAATTATATTGTGCATAATATTAACATTTATTATTTTATTATTGCATTATGTGTTAATAATGTATCATTAAAATATAATATACTACGTAATTATAGTTACAAGCATATATAGTGATAAACAAATATACTATATATAATCTAGAAAGACATATGATATATCGTTTAATTATATATCATATAATGCACTATTTGTATACAACTTAGAAAAATATTAATAGTATATTTATGTAACGGAAAAAAAAAAAAGCAATAGAATATAATATGCAAACTTAGTGTTTTTATATTATAAATATAAAATATTATTGTTAATATGTATGAAGAAAATGTAGAGTAGTAAATAATAATAAACTAAATGTCAATAATATTGTAATATGATTAATTACTACTATAACAATACTAGTCATATTATAATATTCATAATTAATAATAATTATCAATATGACATATACTTTTAAATCTATTCATTAAGTGTTGATTTTATCTCTATCCTTTAATATTTTACGTTATAATATATTATATGATACTAATATTACGCAATGTTATATTACACAATTATACATATTAATATATTTTATAATAAAATATTACACGAAAATATAGTATATAAATAACAGATTAATTAGTAAAATATGTTATAATGAAATACAATTTGATAATAATTTAATAACCATGATAAAATTTTATCATAATTTAGTGATCATGAGGGTTAATTACCCCCGGGCATCATTTTGGAATAAATAATATCATTGCATTTTAGTAATAGGATAGGTCGGTTGCTCTGTACTCTTCACATACAAAGTGTTCCTTATGGAATTGATAAAAAGGAGAAAAACAACACAATATCCCTTTGATATGAACATTTTGTGTCAAGTCGATGAATTTGATGCGGATGCATTGAATTGTAAGAGCAAGTTCGTTGATCAACATGTTGTAGTTAATGAATGCTCAGATAGGAGTCAGGACATTACCCATTCAGTTGAATCTTCGATTGTCCCGTTACAACATGCATCGGTGTTATATTCCAAGATTAGTAAGAATATCCATAATTTGGATATAGAAGATGTAATGACACTGTCGTTTGACACGATTGAAGAGGCCGAAAACTTCTATCTCGCATACGCAACTACTTTGGGGTTCAACGTAAGATGCCATCACAAGGTTCGCTTACGTATGATGAGTTTGATACAATATCGAAAATGGATGTGCATTAATGAAGGAGAGAGGGCTAAGAAGCATATTCACTCGACAAATAGGATTTTCCAGCTGAGGTCATTAACACAATGTCAATGTATGGCTGCATTACACATTAAATTAGACACAAATCTCAATAAATATTGGCCAACCATGTTCGTTGGCACCCACAATCATTATGGCTGAAGCAAATTATTTGCAATTTCTGCATATGCATCGTAAAATTTTCGATCTTACCGTCGCATAAATCAAGAGCCTCCAATCAGTTAGCATCAAAAGTGGGTAAATCATGGACTATTTGGTGGACAGTAGTATGGCTCCATTACGCATGTCGCATGTATGGCTGCATTACACATTAAATTTGACACAAATCTCAATAAATATTGGCCAACCAAGTTCGTTGACACTCATAATCATCCGATGGTTGAAGCAAATCATCTGTAATTTCTGCATACACATCATAAAGATTTCAATGTTAGCGTCGCACAAATCAGGAGGCTCCAATCAGTTGACATCAAAAGAGGGCAAATTATGGACTACTAGTTGGACAGTAATGGAGGTTTTCACAAAGTTGGCTTCACTAGAATGGATTTATACAATTTCATATGCTCCAACTTGAGGACACAAGCCCTTAAAGGAGATGCGGAGACTGTAATCACTAATCTGACTGCTCTTGCTGACACTAATCCTGGACTTTATTATAGATATTCTATTAATAATGATAGTAGATTATGTTTGTTTTTTGGTTTGACTTCACTTTCTATCGGGATTATGCTCCTTTCAGAGATGTATTAGTTTGCGATTCAACATACAAGACAAATATGTTCAATATGCCCCTTGTTGCATTAGTGGGGATTAACCATAATAATTCAAGTGTTGATTTTGGGTGTGGATTGGTGCCTGATCGGAAAACACAGATATATGAATGGATTTTTCAGCTTTCTTGCATGCAATGGGTGGTAAAAAGCCATTGTCCATTATCATAGATGGAGATTGCGCAATTAGATCAACACTACAAACCATTATGCTAGAAATTCAGCATCGATTATGTTCATGGTACATTTGCCGCAATGCACAAGTGGCTGACTTACAAGCACAACGATTCACGTCGTTGCATGCGTATTGTTCAAGACTGTGCCATATCGGATCCATCTCAGATGAGATGTATGCAAAAACAATTAAGGAGATAGACATTGTCATGTCCCAATTATGCAATAGTATAGGTGTCGGGTCTTCGCAAAGCACTAGACCCGCTGCTCTCCCACTAAGGATGCTCATACGCGATCCAAAATCGTAGGAACTAAAAAGGTGACAAAAAATGCAAGCGGGAGAAAAGGCAAGGCCAAGCAATGCCCGATATGCAAAAAAACAAAAAATGGACATAATAGGGCACAATGCACCAAACTAGATATAGGTCATGCAACTCATGTAATACAACTTGACTATTCATGTGTAATCGTCAATGTATATATTCAATATCATATGAGTTAGACTGAATGTCAAGTATGTGTCGAACATGGTAATAAAAATATAGTTATTTCATTATATTATTCTGTGTGATCTTGACATGACCTATGTTAATTTGGTCATAGTGCATTGCAATGAGGTGAATGGTGTTATATTAACAAGGTTATACCAGAAAAGCAATTGGAGCACATTTCATGTATCTGTTTACCCCCCGAGGCCTAAGAATTTGTCCCTTTATACAACAAAGGGAAAAAAAAAAAATTAAATTGCTTAGGATTACAACATTACAATTTCAGTCCACAGTCCAAATCCTGTTCATTGTTAGGGGATGAAATATTAAATGATTTATGCATTTGCATTGCATATCTCAACTAGTTTGCATACCCTATTCGCATGGACAAAATAATCGAGCTTATCGAACTAAACCAATCGAATCAGCCATATTAATTGCAATTGGAGGTTACATTAACTATCGTAATATGAAAGCATATATAACGTCCTATTACAAATCTAACTATGTAAATATCAGCAATACATTGGGGTTTTACAAAGAAACACGAGACATGTATTGCCACATTCATCCAGGGCGTATGTAGTTGTTTATGCATAACTGTATGGTGTCTCAAGTTTAATAACAGTGATATGACCGTACGAATAAAACATCGCTTCACACAAAATCCATATCCCAACATTGCAGTAATTGAATATATAAGTGGGAATTAAATAGTATTATTAATTATTTCTTTTTTTTTTTTATGGAATATGATGAAGAGAACAAAAATGAGTACGACTAAATTTATTACTATTTCTTTAGTTATTGATTGTAAACGGAATAATTGTCATGCAATAATAAAGTTTTCTCCTTTTTCCAGCCAAATGCTGTTCAATTACATTGATCTTTGGACTTACCGTTAAGACACAAGGAGCTTTCAATTGGTCAAGAGCTTTACTATTCAGTAATGAATATGCTTGACTTGAGTCGTTTAATCGATCAACCAAAATGAGTTTTTTTTTTTTTTTACCCAAACCAAATGTAAAATACTTATTTCATTATTATATATAATATTTATCTATGAAAATTGGTTACACTAATTTTAACCTTGTTGTTTTCTCACCATTACATTCTTGAAAAATTTGACTAAAAAAAAAAAGGGCAAATTTCAATAACATTTTCAGCAAAAATATATTTATAATCTTGACATTTTTTATGTTGACCTAGAAAGTAGTCATTGTACTTCTGATAAATAGTTTACCGTTTACTAACTATTAATTTTATACCTAATGTGAAATATAGGTATTTTGTTGTGCTTCGCCAATACCATTATTTTTTGGGATGCTTGAATCTTGAAATTCATTCTTTGATATAGATGACAGACCTCTACTAGAAAAGATGACTTTCAATGCACTTATATGAAAATGTCCAGCGCATCTTGTATGTTGTACCACTTCAGTTTCAAAATATTTTACAAAAGGTTATATTTATTATATAATTTATGAAACTATTTCAGTCTGAAGCACGAGGAAATTATTTGGCATCAATTGGAATTAAAAGATATAAAGATCCAAAAAAATTTAATGAAATAAGGCTTAACATGCCATGGCAATAAAAAAAAGATAACACAAACTGTGGGATTTACTGCATGAGACATATAGGATAGGACACAATTGAGATTCCAATTTGAAGACATATGATGTAAGTTATGAGTGATTTTTAAATTTATATCCATAATTATTTTATTTTTAGTATTATATTCTTATTATGTAAATTTTGTTTTGTTTTCGAACTTTTTGTAAACTCACAAGGGCAAAATAATGTTCAGTGATTTTGATGTCAAGTCTAAACAGATGTAAAGATCACGTAACCAAGGAAGCAAAGGAAAAATGAGTGCAATAGAAAAAGAAAAATTATAGATAACTTTTGTACAAATAGGAACATGTGTTGATTACTTTAACATTGATATAATGATAATAAATATTCATTAGATACAACTTACACTAGAAAAAAAAAATGATTTAGTTCTCTAAATGGTAACTAATTAGGTCAATGACCATTTTAGCAATTATATTTTGTGGTTGCTAAAACTATAGTCCCAACTGATTTAACGACTACAAAATGAATGTGGTTATTAAATTAGCGACTGCATGATGTGATCTCTATTTAGAGACCAAATTATGTAGTTGCTAAACGATCTCTTTCTAGTCATTTAGAAACTAACCATGAGATACCACGAAAGACCATTTAAAAACCATATAGAGACCATATAGTGATCGCTATTTAGAGACGACATATGTAGTCGTTATCTTGTGGTCTCTAAATAGTCTTTTTTATTTTAAAGATTTTTTTCTAATTTATATTTTAAAATTATTTATATAATATTTTTAAAATATTAATATTATTTTTACATTTAATGATATTATTTATATAATTAATTTTATTTTGCAAATTAGATATTAAAATTAAATATAAAAAATTAAGATTAATAAATAATCAATACTATTCTATTATAAAAAACAATAACATACAACTACATCCAAATTAAATAGACATTACATCCTTGCATCTAGTCTAATTATTTTCTCCTTTCGTCTCTTGTCCAATAATATATAATTTCATCCAAATCAATTACAAAATAAAACCATAATACGCTGCATGTTGGTCTCAACCATATGTCAATTAACAGTGTTGATATGCTTGTACTAACAAGTCCAGTAATGGCCAAATTCTTTACCAGTCCATAATTTTCACCATCCGGAGTAGAAAGGAAGCATAACAAACTATCTAAGGATTGTGTAAATATAATTAATTAGCTTGCAAAAGTGGCATTAGCATAATTTAGGATGGGTAACGTAGAGTTGGAAAGTCCCACCTGATAGATATCTTCTAAGATAAGGCCCATTCCATGTACAAAAGGGACGAGCATTTCCACCATCA
Source organism: Omphalea diandra (assembly GCA_949677035.1). Taxonomy (NCBI): domain Eukaryota; kingdom Viridiplantae; phylum Streptophyta; class Magnoliopsida; order Malpighiales; family Euphorbiaceae; genus Omphalea; species Omphalea diandra. Next base: position 22,060 of record CATIWR010227380.1, on the reverse strand, counting down.
AAATTTCTGTCTTTGACTCCATTCCCCACTATATATCCCTAATATGAAATCACATCAACTTTATAACTAATTACACCATTATCATGTATTTATGGTTGCCAAATTTGAAGTACCTTAAAATTGATTTTTGGATTTGTACCAGCTTTGTTTCTTGGAAGACCAAACACAAATAAATTACAAACCAATTAGATAATAATGAAATTTGGTAGATTAATCAATTAAAATATGAGTAACTATTACTGCCGTATATATAATCATAAAATTCACTTATCATTTCAAAGAGTAATAGTACCATTCACCATTTGAGAAGCAAGAGTTGTTATGTAGACCCCAGCATCAGACTCCAGCAACATATGATGGATTGCTAAGAAACTTTGGATACAGTCCAAACTACTAGTAGCCGAAAAAATAAAAAGTTGATTAATCAAGTATATTTTTGCTCTTTATCTTGTGATAATTAATACCTGAAGGAGAAAAGAATGTGTGTCAGCAGAAGTTGTGAAGTCCCCAGTAACATAATCACTTCAATTTTTAGAGTATGAAAAGCCAACACCAATAGGAGAATCCAACTAAACAATATTTGAAACCTGAAATTAATTAATAACACTTCAGAATTACTGAAACTTGAATTCATTTTAACCCTGAACCAGCTATATGGATTGAGATGCAATCTGGGTAGCCTTCCTTTTGGTTGTCCTGCATGAAAATTGAAAGGCCTTGCAGAAAATGAAAGAAATTTGTTAACATCGGAAGTATATAAAAAAAAGTGTCAGTAGAAGGATATAGAAGACATATTACCATGTTCATAAACAAAGCTATTGAAGCTAGAGCAACCAGGTCCACCATTGAGCCACAAGACTAGAGGATCATTTGATGGATTTCTCTCATAAATAACATATTAGAAAAGCCTCTGTTCACTTCCTACACTCACATACCGACAAATTAACCATACAATTAAAACTCATGTTACAATCACAAAATAACCCACCAATCGAGTAGAAAGAAACAAAGAAAAAAAGAAAAAAAATGCTTAATTATGTATGTATCTGTAAATTGAACTTGCCCTGGGTAGTGTTCTGATGGGAAGTTGCCATTGAAACCAGATAGGGAGGTGATGACCGCACCTTGTTGAGCTACTTTAATGGTGTTTAGAAGACTAAAAAGCATGCAAAGTAACAAGTACAACTTTTCCATAGTGATCATAAAGGCTATGCGATAATGGGCAGTCTCATTCTCATGTATATTATTAAAGGATAACAGAAATGCTAAGTTGAAATTGCAAAACAAAAGAGAAAAAGGGAAACAACAAGAGGATTATATTAGAGGACAAAGAAATAATTATCAAAGGGAAAAAAGTCCAATATTTTGGACGAAAGAAAATTGTAAATCGAGTAAAAGAGTATGAACATTGAACTTCAATTCCAGATTGAATTTCACTAAACCTTAAATTTCAATTTCAAGACTAAACCTTAAATTTCAATTTCAAGCATAACATACTGTCTGAGGATTACGTAAATAAATAAACAATATGGAAATACCAAAATGGAGAAATGCAGCCTTTACAATTTACAAAAGTAACACCCAATTCTAATGTTAACTATAATTTCCCCATCAAGCAAGTACATTGAAGTGTCAAATTACATACTGATCAGGATCGCTACAGAAACTATAGGGTAAATGTAAATTTTTGGTTAGATACAAATGAACCAAACTGGCAGTCACAAACAAACAACATAACAGGTATACAAGCTGAAGGTGTTAAGAAGGAATAGCATTAAAGGAACCCATCAACCAAAGTAGGAAAAAGAAAACCCTTATACATTATTGTCATTAATCTAAGTGGTGACTTGAAAATTAAGATTTTTCAGCTACAACTTCCCTATTATTGTCATTAATATATTTTAGAATTGATAGATCTTTCTCATTGTTCACTTAAAAGGTGTTATAGCCACAACCAGTATCAAATCATTTGCCTGCAATAATAAACAAGCCAATAATTGATCAAACATTACCCCATATTTGATACAGGATAACAGAAACTAACCCAGTAAGCAAACAGATTTGCATCATCTATTTCGTTGAAAAGTGACCCTGGTCGAACTTGGTATGTAAACATCATATAGAAATACAATTTGGTGAGTCCAAACAGTGAGTGGAGAACGAAATAGAACTTATCATAATGAATAATATATCTTCTATCTTTGGAACAAATGCTGGAATGTTTATCCTACCCAGCTGATGAACAGATACCAAGCTTGAGGCTTTTCCCATGTACATAGTTCAGCAAGAGCTTTGATTCCTGATGGAAAGGTTATTAGATCAACGACCAATTGACCCTGTGAAACCAAATAAGTCAGACTAAGGTATTTGACTTCACGACTTTACAAATTTCCAGTTCTATGATCTTCTTTTCTTGGTGCGCTTGAGTGCAAAGGAAGAGGGATTGAGGACTATGTCAGATTTCAGTTCTATTGCTTTCTTAAGCAAATAAGTCATTTCTTATTGAAAGTTTCAGCTTGTGTCTAAGTGACTAATATAGATATGTGTTCCCCATAAATTGAAGTTATGTTGTAGCTATCACAAAATTATACTAACAATTATAATTTTAAAAGCAAAATAGAATCCAATAGACCTTTTCATCTCGTGTGGCAGGAGACCAGCAATCATCTGCATCTAATGAATTGGAATAAGCCTAAAAGAAAAGCAACATGAACTACTACAAACAACTAGGATTCATACCTATGTTGACATACACAACCTTGATTAGCCAAGACAGTTGAAATAAGTGCATCAGCTGTGAAAAGAAACTTGGATTTTTAGTATTTATAGAGTTGCTCATGATCAAACGAAAACAGAGAAGTTCCAAATTCTTTGGATCTTGCATATCCAATTCAGATATCACATTATAGCATGTGAAGTAAAAATAAATTAATGAACTGTGCACACAAACACATTCATTCAAATTTCATCGATATGATAGTGGCCTGTTATAATAATTACATTTTCATGAAGTACATGTCATAAAGAAAACAACAACTTTAAGGCATGATTAGAAAACTCCATTGAGTTTAAAGCAAAGATCATAGTATAGCCTTTTACTTCACATGAAATCTCACACATGATTGCAAACAAACTTCTCACTAATAGGACATTGCCAGCCACCCAAATAGAAATAAGGTATAATGCCTTTCTAATACCCTGCAAGTCAGGTCATACTCCATAGGCCTTTAAATAATTCAAATTTTTCATAACAATTGTCATTTATTTATCTAATTGACAAAGACTGGACAGTGATGAAAACAAGAAAAACAAAACATTAGGTGATAAAACAAAGTTTGTTACTTGCAATTAAAACAGATGAGTACAAAATTTCTCCATTGTTTCATTAATAAACATTAATTGAAAGTAGGAATAGGAGTCTATGTCAGTCATGTTAACTCCTACCATGCATCCATGTACACAATTTTCTTTAGTTTAATAAATTCTTACTGTGTCCAAGGTTCATACATATTTAACAATAATTTCACAATCTTCATGTATCCTTATCAAGAGCACACACATATACATAACAAGAAAAATAAAAATGAACAATTAATCACATATAAAATCCAAACATGTTTTCACCATGTATAATGATACATTGAAACCACAACAATTTTTCATGTTGAATTGCAACATCAAACAAACATTGAAGTGGTAATGAGAATATATATTGGTTAAAATTGTGCAAATCCATGGGACTCCAACAAATTGTAAACAAGTCTATGATAATGACTCTAACACAAATGCATGATTCACGGTTCTGATTCACAGAACTCTATTTAACAAGGGAAAATCACGAAAGGCAAACATTCTGTGATAATTTGGCAAACAAGAGAGGTTCAATACAAAATAACCAGGCAGTAGATGAGTAATTAACAATTGCAGCATTCAGTCAGCTCCTATTATTTGAAAACTATAAAATGTGTAAAAAGATATTTTAAATATACAAAAATAGAGAAAAGTGAGTACCTCAGAAACCCCAATTGGCTCAACTCCATCTGATTGCTGAAGAAGAAGATCAAATAAGCAGTATGTAACAACAAACTGGCATTTTCCTTCATTGTATTGTTCTGTTGAACTTACACTTGGAAATGAAGATAGTAGCCGGGTAATTCAGACTATATAGCTTCAAGAGCCAGCAGACCTCTGCTTTACTATTGGTCTTTATGGAACCTTCATTGAGCATATTCACAATTAAAGAAAATTTAGCAGGCAGCATCAAATTTTTTATGGACGCAAAATCAAGATCCAAATTGACAAGAATCCCAATTAACTGAAAAATAAAGAAATAAAAATAATATATAAAAGTATTCAAATTGTCCTCAAAATACAGAATTATGTATGGATAACAACTCCATAATCGAGTTCCCCATTGATATCATATTCTAGGGCTTACGAAATCACAATTAAATAAGAAAAGCTTGAACCTTTAAGCTATAAAACCAAACCAATCATCAGACAAAACAAAACACCAAAACAAAAAGTTGGAAATTTCAGAAATAGAAAACCTAGTTTGCAAAGTCAAACAAAAAAGAAAAAAGAGGAAACTTGAAGAGAAAGTGAAATTACCTGAAATTGAAGGACACGAAATAGCTTGATAAGGAGCTGCTGGATCGCGAGCTCGTTAAACTGCTGGTCGCGGGCCATCTCAACTGTAAGAGGAACGACAAAGATCAAGAAGGTGGTTCTAGCGAGCCATGCCGCCTTACTGTTGCTGCAAAGGAGCTTCTTGGTCACGAAAACTGTGTTGCAGGCAGTTTGCTTCTTGTTCGATATAAGGGATGTTTTGTTAGGAATCGGATATTCTTCTTCTTCTTCAATTTCTTCGAGATTGGGGTTAAGGGAATTTGGCTATGTGAAATTGGTGTTGGTGTTTGTCTTCTCTGTTTATCCAACTTTGGATAATATGCGAATAGCGACAACAATCATAGTGGTCACTAACTACTTGCATAAGATGTGATGAGTTTCATCATATTTAGCGACGGGATTATATGTGAACTATCACATTTTAGCGACCATGTGTCATGTGGTCGCTAAATGTATTTTTTGCATTTAGTGACCACACAATGTGGTCATCATATTTAGCGACTATAAGGTATTTGGTCACTAAATTAACGAGTTTCATTACATTTAGCAACCACATGTTATGTGGTAGCTAAATATGATAAAGTCATTATATTTAGCGACCATATACTATGTGGTCACTACTTGTAATGAGTTTCTTTACATTTCGTTGGAAATAACGACCACATAGTGTCAATATTTAGAGACCACAAGTCTCTAAATAGTTGTTATGCTTGGCGCCACAAAATGGCGTTATAACATTCATATTCACATTCATTGACATTCTTACATTAACCTATTCATTGCATAAATAATTTGCAATCACACATGAACATAAGCATTGGATAAAATGATCATTTAGATATGTGAATTGCATAAGCATAATGATGACACTTGTACCATTGTATTTGAGACACTTGAACATATATGTAATGTTTGTATAGTTGCGTGACAAATTATCTTATGTTGTGTGCATGTTATAGTATCATAAATAATGGTGTTTTAGAGCTTATTTAAAAGTATAAGGAGCATATGGGGATTAGAAGATGGATGAAGGTGATGAACGGGTGAAGAAGAGGGACTAAAAGGGAAAAAGTGAACTTTCAACTAATAGAAATGAGACATCGTGATTTTGTCTTATTACAATAGGTTTACAAATGAAATTTTTCATCTTTTTGCTTAATTTGGTGTGTGTGAGGAGATATAGCTCCTTCATTAGGGCTGGTTCACAACCAACCAAAATCACCTTAGTCTTTCTGTTTTCATATATTTTGATGACTTTATGTGTTAATTTAGACAAAGTGCAAAACATTAAATTTGTAGGGTTATATCCCCCTTAAATATTTGTAAAGCAGTTTTGCTTGATTTCTTATGTGAAAAGAGATATGACTCATTAATTGTGACTGACCCTAAACCCGATAAAACCCCATCTATCTTTTAATTATGTTTTCTAAGAATTTGATGTCCATAGATTCAGAATTTATAATATGTGAAACTTGAAGGTTATATATTTATGTCTGATCTACATTCCTGTGAAATATTTTTGCCAAGTTTAACATGGTTATTGAGATATTGCCCTTCATTATGACTGATTGTCAACATGCTGAAACCTGCTCAGTCTGAGATTGGTAATTTGTTTTGGTGATGTTATAGATTGAATTAGATAATGAATAAAACATAAAAAAATGTTCATTTATGTGTTTTATAACTTTTGGTAGATCATTTTTGCAATTGGATTTGAACAATTTGAGATATACATAAGATTGTAAGACCTACTCAGACTAAGATGACATTGAAATAGAGTAAAATTAAAAAATTCACCACATTTTCTATATGTCTTATATTAACCTGAAATTTAAGTATGTTTTATCATTATGTGTCTAGTTTATTTGAAAAGAAAAATCAAGTCATTTGGATAAGTATATCTAGAGTTATTACTGTGAGAGTGTAGCAAGATCAGATTGTCATATAAAGAAAATATGCATAAACACTAGGTCATTACATATCAAGCATGGATCATTACATAGTTGCATACTTGCATATCAAGCATTCATAATCATTTTGACATACTTATAACCATGTACGTATCAAATGTTAGGATCTCAAAACTTTGAGGAAGCCCTAGAGAGAGAACCAAACCTACCATAAATGTTGATCACATCAAAAGGTGAGTAAAAATCATAAATACAAGTCAAGTAAGAATTATATGCTCTTAATGATTATTTGGTATATCATTATGAATGAACACTTGCATATGAAACTAAAAGAATGTTGTGACCGACTTGTCAAACACCTACAAATCACTTGGAAAATGGACCAATATGTCCTATTAGCACATGTTATTGATCAAATGATTCACTTGTTATATGTTGGCTAGCAAAATCAAATGTCACTTGAATCACATGAATTTTCGAAAGTAATGTTTGCCTTTCAAGGTCACAACAAAAATCAATATATTGCATTTGTACTTGCATAGTCAATTCTTATACTTGTAATGTATCCTAATGATATTTGATTATTGGTTGTGCTATAGGAATCTGATTATTGTTTTTATTCATTGAGTCGCGACTCACCAAATCATAATTATTTTTTTTAGATACTAAAGCATAGAGTTTGGATACTTTGGTGCATAAAGTTTTGCATAGAGACACATGGATTACATGTCGTTGGCTGAATTCCAACTCTCTCTCTTTTTGTGGCATGTACATATATCTATATATGAACCAGTTTATGGTTACTAGCCTTGAACATTAGTTAACATATATGTGCATTAAATACATGTTGGATTATATATGTATGATGAATAAACCTTTATGTATGTGTATTTTAGGATATGAATGTCATGATTTGTCAATGAAAATGGTCATTACAAGTGCCAAACATAACGATCACATCTTGGTGGTTGCTAATTTAGCTACTACTTTTGTGGTCTCAAACTGGTAGCTAAATCATCCACATTTTTTTTTCTTTTCATTTAGCGACTGCTTAGAGATCACTATATGTGATTGTTATACGTTTGGATAATTTGTGATCACTATTTGGTCTCAAGATGGTAACTAATTTTATTTTCACTTCATATGACTCTGTATGGTAGCATTTTGGTCCCTAAATGGTAGCTAAATAATGATCATATTCATGTGGTTGCTAGATATAGTCTCTAAATAAGCATTTTTTTTTTGTATTATGTTTATATATATATATATATTAATTTCCATTGCAATATGAATATAAAGATTTTAATGTGCCTATGGTTCTATGTCAAGATACCTAAAGTTTAATACTAATGATGTACTTATCGTTCATTACTAAAAAAAATATATTTTAGAAACAATAATGTATAACTTCAATATTATGAAAAATATTTTAAAGAATTATGTTACAAATTGATAATCTTATTTAAAATTTATATTTAATAAACCTCACCTTTATAAAAGATTAATACTTATGTACCTTTTGTAAAAGACCTATGTACCTGTTTTTCACTGCTAAAGTACCTGATGGTCAACATATAATGTGCATATGGTTCTATTTCAATATACTTACTATTTAACACTAATGTACCTATTATTCATTACTACTGTAGATACAAATTAATTTTAAAGAAATATATATTTTTGAAACAATCACATATGACTTCAATATTAGGAAAAAATATTTTAAAGAATTATAAAAAAATTATATTTAATAAACCTCACCTTTATAAAAGATTAACACTAATGTACCTCTTGTAAAAGACCTATATACCCGTTGTTCACTACCAAAGCACCTAATGGTGAACTTATATTGTGCCTATTGTTATATTTCAATGTACATACTTTTTAATACTAATGTACCTATCGTTCATAACTACTATAGATACAAATTAATTTTAAATAAAAATATATTAGAAACAATCACATATAACTTTAATGTTAGTAAACAATGTGTTAAAGACTTATTATAAAAAATGATAATCTAACTTATATATAAAAAAAAATTTTAAAAAACCTCATATATAAAAAAAAAAAAAAAACTACTTTGCCTATGTAAAAAATCCTATGTTGTACCGATAGTACAATTAACTATAATGTTTTATTAGAATTGGCAAAATGCGTACATGTACAATTTTTTAAAAAAAATCAAAATTTAAAGACTTAATACATGTTTAAGACAATTTATTTTATTAATATTGGCGGTTCCACAACCAATCAATGGCACACTTCAACTAAAACCTTGAAAATCGTATATGTTCCTCCTCCACTTATAATCCTCCTTTGCTTGTGCATACAATTAGAGATTTTGCCTAAAAAACAAGTAAATTTCAAACTAGTTTAAAAATTCCTTTTCACCAATTTTAGCTTTTTTATTTATGATTATTGAGTTTTAGTATCTTTAATCTTGTCAAAATAATAACTTTTTTGGGTTTATTTCATTATTTGTGTTTTCCATGTTATTAAAAACACTTATATAACAGTGTCGTGCTAAAATGTTCGCATGTTATCAAATTTTTAACTAAAATTAGTGTTTGCTTTAGGTTGTTTTTCCATATGGACTATATATATTAGTTAAATTATTAGTTATATAAAACTTAAGGCAATATAATACACTATAGAAATACAGGTACATAGCCATAGGTATCCAAGTACAATGATTTTGTAACAACAGTTCAACACTAATATGTTTCCTTTAAAAAAACATTAATCTATTTCCATTACAACACCAATGTACTTGCAATTCAATACTTATGTACTTACATTTCAAGAAAAATAACACTTGAATCTAGACATTAAAGTACCTTCAGTTCAGTAATAATGAAGATCAAATTAAACGCCAAAACTGCACTTTAACAACAATCACACTTATATTTATGTAATAACTATTTTCATTTACTAATCATGATATTCATGTCCACAAATACAATGCATAAAGGTTGATTCATCATACATACACAATCCAACATGTATTTAATGTATATATACGTTAACTAATGTTCAAGGCTATTGACTACAGACTGATTCCTATCTAGGTATATATCTATATGACACAAGGAGATAGAGAGAGTAGGAATTCAACTGATGACCTATGCTCAATGTGTCTATGTGCAAAACTTTATGCTTCAAAGTACTCACACCTTAGGCTTCAGTATCTGAAAAATATAATTGCAATTTGGAGAGTCGCGACTCAATGAATAAAAATAGTAATTAGATTTTTATGGCACAATCAATAATCAATATCTTCAGGATACATTACAAGTATAATAATTGACTATGCAAGTGCAAAATGCAATAGATTCATTTTGTCATGACCTTGCAAGGAAAACACTGCCCGAGAACTCATGTGATTCTAATGACATTTGATTTTGCTGGCCAACATATAACAAGTGAATCATTTGATCAATATTATGTACCAATAGGACATATTTGTTCATTTTTCCAAGTGATTTGCAAGTGTTTAATAAGCCAGTCACAACATCCTTTTAGTCCTATATGCAAGTGTTCATTCACAATAATACACCAAGTAATTATTAAGATCATATAAGTCTCACTTGACTTGTATTCACATGTAAAATGTCACAATTCAATCACATATACACATAATAGAACACAACCATATTATAAAATCATCACACATATACATTAGAATCTAATTATAGTTTTTACTCACCTTTTGATGCGACTAACCTTTGTGGTAGGTTTGGACCTCTCTCTTGGGCTTCCTCAAAGTGTTGAAATCCTAACATTCAATACATATATGGTTAGAAGTATGTCAAAACAAGTATGAATATGTCAAAATAAGTATGAATGGTTGGTACGTAACTATGGTCATGTTCCATACAAGTGGACCTAGTGTTTATGCATATTTTTTTTATATGGCAGCTTGGCCTTTCTACAATCTAACTGTAATAACTCTTACCATACATATTGAAATGACTTGATTAATTTTTTTTAATAAATTAAACACATAATGATACAATATAGTAAAATTTCAGATTAAAAAAAGACATGAAAAATATAGTGAAATTTTGAATTATATCTTGTTTCAATGTCATCTCAGTCTAAGTAAGTACTACAGTCATGGGTATATCTAAAATTGTACAAATCCAATTGCAAAAATGATTTACCAGTAGATACATATCACATATACAAATATTTCTCATGTTTTACACATTATCAAATTCAGCCTATAAGGTCACCAAAATAAATGGTCAATCTCAAGGTGAGCAAGTTTTCAACACATTGAGAATCAATCATAATAAAGGAGCAATATCTCATCAATCATGATATATTTGGCAAAAATATTTTACATGCATGTATATTAGACAAAAATATATAACTTTCAAGTTTGTCACATCACCAAATTTTCATTCTATGACCATCAAATTCTTGAAAAATAGAATTAAGAAATGAAACAGGTTTTATTAGGTTTAGGGTCAATCACAATAAAAGAGGTATATCTCTTTCCATATAATAAAGTAAGAAAAAAATGCTTCACAAGAATTTAAAGGGGATATAACCCTATAAATTTCTTATTTTTCACTTTGTCTAAATCAAGATATAAGTCATCAAAATATATAAAAATAGCCAAATTGAGGAGATTTCAGTTGGTTATGAACCAACCCTAATGAAGGTGCCATATCTCTTCACACACATCAAATTAAGCAAAACTATTTTATATTCATCAAGATGGGTAGTAAAGCTACAACATTCATGGTTTACACTTTCCTGAATTCCTCTTCTAGGGTTATGAAATCATGAGTACAAACATTTGCTCTAATAACAAAACTAACACAATAAGCTCTTATTTCTCTTGAATTTTAACTTCCATATATGAGCTCTACCTCAAATACTCCATAATTCTTACTAACCATGCACAATTAACATGTCATAAGGGAGGAATTTCTTATAGGAAGAAGATAAAATCACTAACCTCTTTTCCCAAGATTAGACAAGTTTAGGGTTCCTTCCTAGGCAGCTTACTCTTCTCCCTCTTCTTCTTCTTCTTCTTCTTCTTCTTCTTCTTCTTCTTCTTCTTCTTCTTCCTTTCTTTCTTTCTTCCTTAGCTCTCTCTTTCTTCTCCTACCCCTCGCATTTATCCTCTCTAATCTGCTCCTAAAGAATGAAAAATTCAATTCGTAAACCTATTTTAATAAGACACAATCATGGTGTCTCACTACCATTGGTTGGAAGTTTAATATTCCTCTTTTAATCCCTCTTCTTCACTCCTTCATCACCTCTATCCATATCCTAATATTTATATGCTCCTTATACTTTTAAATAAGCTCTAAAATACTATTATTTATGATGCTATAACATGCACACAACATAAGATAATTTGCCATGCAATTATACAAATATTACATATATGTTTAAGTGTCCAAAATGTAATGGTGCAAGTGTCTTCATCATGCTTATCAAATTCACATATAAATGATAATTTATCTAATGCATATGTTCATATGGGATTGTAAATCATTTATGCAATGAATATGTTCATGTGAGAATGCTAATGAATAAGGATAAAGATGATACATTTCTTCCCATTTTATGAAGAATTTCATCTCTAAAATTCAATACCTGTAGACAAATATGAATTTTATCATTTCATATTCTCTTCAATTTTTCATGTAGCCTTTTCTTGTCAATGGTTTCTCCATAACACCTTATCCAAAGGGATTTCTCGATTTCTTAACTAATTTGTCTTATAACCAATGATTTTCATTGGTTTTTCAACATAATTTACATCATCTGCAATTGTTATAGTTGGATCCCTAAGTATATGTGTATGGTCGAACCAATGCTTTTTGAGCATATTCATATGAAAATACATCATGAATCTGAGCCATCTTTGTGGTAGTGCTAGCTTGTAAGCCGATGGACTGATTTTTAAGTGAACTACCCCATCGAATAAGTAAAAAGTGAGTTGACTTAGTCTATTAATGATCACCCATATACCATCATTCTTCTTCAAAGTTCTCGATAACCTATATACAAAGTCCATGGTTATTCTTTCATATTTCCATACCAGAATTGCCAATGGTTTCAATTTTCCAATTGGTGCTTAATGTTCTGTTTTGATCTGCTAATAAGTCAAACACGTTGAGACAGGCTGCTATATCTTTCTTTAGTTTAGGCCACTAAAAATGAGATCATAGAGTATTATACATTTTTATCATTCTTAGATGCATGATATATGGACCATAATGTGCTTCTTCTAGGATTTCTCCTTGCAAGTTATCAATATTAGGCATACAAATACTAGAACCCAACATCAAGGCATCATTTTGAATATAAAAATCACCATGTCTCCCATGTTTTACCATTTCAATCATTCTATATAACTTTGGATCCATGCTCCACGCTTCTTTAATTTGATCATGCAATATTAGTCTCACTTGAAAAATAGCAATCAATACCCCATTCTTTTATATGTTTAGTTTTACATTCATAGCTCATAACAGAACTAACTAAGACAGTGGAAATACTTGTAAATGAGTTATGCTACTTCTTGATTTCTTGCTCAAAGCATTAACAACCATATTTGCCTTCCCTGGGTGATACTCAATGGTTCAATCATAATCTTTTAGCTGTTCTAACCATCGCCTCTCTCTCATGTTTAATTCTTTTTGGCTCATCAAATACTTCAAGCTTTTGTGATCTGTAAATATCTGAAAAGTTTCTCCATACAAGTGATGTCTTTATATTTTCAAAGTAAACATAATGGTAATAAGTTCTAGGTCATATAGTGGGTAAGATAATTCATAAGGCTTCAATTGTGTAGATGCATATGCAATTATGTTACCATGCTACATTAAAACACATTCCAAACCTTGATGAGATGCATCACTATAAATTATAAATCCTTCATTACCTGTAGGAATGGCTAACACTAGAGCAGTTATCAATTTATCTTTTAATTTATCAAAACTCTTCTGACATGCTTTAGATCACTGAAATGTTTTATTTTTCTGAAGTAACATAGTCAAAGGAGCAACTATAAGTGAAACCCCCTGAACAAATCGATGATAATACCTCAAGAAACTTCGGACTTCTACAACACTCTTTGGGGTTTCCCATTTTACTATTGCTTTAATGCTGTTTGGATACACCTCTATGCCCTTTTCAGAAACTACATGTTTTAAAAATACCACATACTCCATCCAGAACTCGCACTTGCTGAATTTAGCAAATAGCTATTTTTCTCTCAAAATTTGCAACACAATCCTCAAATGTTGTTCATGCTCCTTTTTGCTATTTGAGTACACCAGTATGTCATTAATGAACACAATTTTGAAGTTGTCTAAGTAAGGCTGAACCACTTTGTTCATAAGAGCCATAAACACAGTTGATGTGTTAGTCAAACCAAATGACATCACTAAAAATTCATAATGCCCATATTTGGTTTGAAAAGTTGTCTTCAGTATATCTAGGTTTGAAATTTTGAGCTGATAATATTCTGATTTCAAGCCAATTTTAGAAAATACCTGTGCTCCTTGTAACTAGTCAAATAGGTCATTTATCATTGGCAAATGATATTTGTTTTTCATAATAACCCAATTCAACTGCATATAATTAATACACAACCTGATTGTCCCATCTTTCTTTTTAACAAAAAATACTGAAGCACCCCAAGGTGACACACTAGATCTGATGAATCCTTTTTTAAATAGTTCCTATAATCGGATCTTCAATTCTCTCAACTTAGCTAGAGCCATCCTATAAGGTGGAATGGATATTGGTACAATTCCTAAGACTAACTCAATTATGAATTCTATCTCCCTATTAGGTGGCAAACCAAGTAAATCAGCTAGAAACACATCTGAAAACTCATTTACCATTGGAATATTCTCAAGTAATTCATTTATAAACCTTATGTCTATCACATGTGCCAAATAAGTCTCACAAACACCTTTAATCATGTGAAAAGCGTTGATAGTAGAAACTAGACATACATGTACAATTTCCCTTTCCCCTAAAACACAACCCTTGTCTAATTTAGAGATTCTAAAATAACTTTTTTAGTAAAACAATTTGCTATTGCATGATATTCAGACAACTAGTCTATATCTAGTATCACATTAAACTCACAGAGTGGCAATAGTACTAAATAAACAATCAAGTTAATGTCATCAATGTGAATCATATAATCATGACATACCTTATTCACAATAATCACATCTCTCAAAGGAGTACTAACATATAGGTTAAAACCTAAAGGTTGATGTTTACTACACAATTGTGATGCCATGTATAATGAAATGAATGAATGTGTAGAGCTAGGGTCAATTAATACATCAACTTCTAAATCATGGAGAAAAAATTTACCAGTGATAACTTTTGGAGCAGCAATAGCTTCTTGCCTAGTCATGGCAAATACTCTAGCTTGTGTTGGGGGTTCTAGAACTCTGACCTTCTAATATGCTCATACCTTGACCCATTATAGTTATTCTACCTTTACTCTACCCCTTCCAAATGATACTCTAGCTCCACTAGCTTTTCAAACTTCAAATGTGGACTCTGATGTAGCTCTACTATTACCTTTGCCTCCCTCTAACATTTTAAATCATTTAGGACAATCTTTAAGCATAGGATAAAAAAAAACCCATAAAAGTAGTACCCACCAGTCAGTTTCTTACATTCACCCATATGTTGCTTGCCACAATGTACATATAAGGGTCATTATTGCATAACTGGGGCTTAACCTCTACCTACATAAGATGAAACTCATAATCCTCTGCCTCTATAGCTAGAGTAATCACCCTTAGCACTAGATTATGATGACATATAATCTCAATGTTAACCTTTCCTTGTGTTAAAATCTCTTACAAACTTAGTAGGCCCCCTTTTACTCACTACTTTATCCTTTCTTTTTCTAATCTTTCCACCCTAATTATAACAACTTTTAGCTTAGTATAACTTTTAAGATTTATAGCTTGATCTTATTTTTGATCACATATCTCAGTCCCTCTTTAAACTTTCAACATTTGTCTTTGTTAATGGCCACTATGAAGGATGCATAATGAGATAATTGATTAAATTTCACCTTATACTCAAACATAGTCATCTTCCCCTATTTCAGATTTAGAAATTCCTTTCTTTTATCATCCTTAACAATTATCAAATATAATTATTATCAAACTCATAAAGAAAATCATCCCATGTAAGCATTAGAGGCTGGACATCACTCCCTATGAAGGTTTCCTACCAATCATATGCATCCCTCTGTAATAACGACACTGCATAATCAAACTTTTTCTTCTTGTGTGAATTTCATCAAATTTAAAACTCTTTATATTCTTTTTAGCCATGTCTCTGCTATTGTTAGATCTGTGGTACCACTGAAGTCAACTGCTCCATGTATTCTTAATTTGTCATACCTTCTTTCTCTTTGATTTTATGGACCCTGCACTATTAGTTCACTAGTTTTATATTGTCATTGCTTATGAGATATGTGTTATGCATGAGAATGTAACATCTCTATCCACATTCATTGAAGTTCTTATATGAATATATTCATTGCATAAATGATTTGCAATCCCATATGAACATATGCAATGGATAAATGATCATTTAGATATATGCATGACACTTGCACCATTGCATTTGGGACATTTGAACATATATGTAATGTTTGTATAGTTGCATGACAAATTATCTTATATTGTGTGCATGATATAACATCATAAATTGTGGTGTTTTAGAGCTTATTTAAAAGTATAAAAAGCATATGAGGATTAGGAAGTGGATGAAGGTGATGAAGGAATAAAGAAGAGGGACTAAAAGAGGAAAAATGAACTTCCAACTAATAAAAATGAGACACCATGATTTTATCTTATAGAATAGGTTTACAAATTGAATGTTTCATCCTTTCATAGCATAATAGAGAGGATAAACATGAGGGACAATAGAAGAAATAGAGAGCTAAGGAAGAAAGAAAGAAAGAAAGAAAGAAAGGATGAAGAAGAAGAAGAAGAAGAAGAAGAATAAAAAGAAGAAGAAGATGGAAATGAAGAAGAGTGAGTTGCCTAGGAAAGAATCCTAAGCTTTTCTGGTTTTAGGAAAATAGGTAAGTTAATTTATCTTCTTCTGACATGAAATTACTCCCTTATGAGATGTTAATCACTCATGATTAGTAAGAATTATGGAGTATTTGAGGTAGAGCTCATGTATGGAAGTTGAAATTTAAGAGAAATAAAAACTGATTATGTTAGTTTTATTATTATAGTAGAATTTTATACCCATGATTTCATAACCCTGGAAGAGGAATTAGGGAAAGTGTAAAGTATGAAAGTTATAGCTTTATGCCCCATATAAATGCATTAAAATATTTTTGCTTAATTTGGTGTGTGTGAGGAGATATGGCTCCTTCATTAGGAATTGTTCACAACCAACTGAAATCACCTCAGTCTTTCTATTTTCTTATATTTTGATGACCTTATTCAAATTTAGACAAAGTATAAAACATGAAATTTGTAGGTATATATCCCCTTTAAATACATGTGAAGCAATTTTCCTTGATTTGTTGTGTGTAAAGAAATATGGCTCATTGATTATGACTGACCATGAACCCGATGAAACCTCATTAGCCTTATAATTTTGTTTTCCCATAATTTAATGGCCATCGATTCAAAATTTGATGATGTGCTAAACTTGAAAGTTGAATATCTATGTCTGATATAGATGGCTGATTTTTACCAAATTTAACATGGTTGTTGATATATTGCCCCTTCATCATGACTGATTGTCAATATATTGAAAATCTGCTTACCCTGAGATTTGTCATTTGTTTTGGTGACTTTATAGACTTAATTAGACAATGAGTAAAACATGAAAAATGTTCCTTTATGTGTTTTATAAATTCTGGTAAATCAGTTTTGCAATTGGATTTGTATAATTTGAGATATACTCAATATTGTAAGACCTACTTAGACTAAGATAACATTGAAATAAGGCAAAATTCAAAAATTTACCATATTTTATATTTGATCTAAAATTTGAATATGTTGTATCATTATGTGTCTAGTTTATTTTAAAAAAAAGAATTAAGTCATTTGGATAAGTATATCTAGAGTTATTACTGTAGAAGTGTAGCAAGTTCAGGTTGCCATATAAGGAAAATATGCATAAACACTAGGTCCACTTGAATGAATCATGCCATAGTTGCATACTAAGCATTCATAATCATTTTGACATACTTATAACCATGTATGTATCAAATGTTAGGATCTCAACACTTTGAGGAAGCCCTAGAGAGAGAACCAAACCTACCATAAAGGTTGGTTACATCAAATGGTGAGCACAAACCATAATTAGATTTATAGGCTTAGTACACCAAGAAGGGGGATTGAATTGGTGGCTGATTAAAAATTAAATGAAAGGTTAAAGTGTTTATGAAGTTATGAAGGAGAAGAGAAAACTTAACGCAACAAGTTTATAGTGGTTTGGGTGTTAACAAACCCTACATCCACTCCCAAATTCTTCACAATTGAGTATTTCACTCAACTAAACTATTATTTTCGAGCTCACACCAAACTTATACAACTTGTGTTTTATGGCTCATACAAAACCCTTACACAATACTCACACAAAAACATCTCATAAGTATTTTGGATAGGCTCACATTTCAACCTATTACAAGATTTTTAGAATTTAGGCTAACTCTCAACCTACTTACAAAGGTTTTTATTGCTCACACCAAACAATCAACAACACGTAAAGAAGAGTAAAAGAATGAATAGCAAATTGGTAAGAGTTTGATTACAATTAATTGAATTCTCTTGCATTTACATAAGTTTGGTAAAGTATTTATAAGTTGAGCTAGGCAAATTTTGCATTAAATGCTTGTCAGGCGGAAGTCACAATCGCTACTCTAATTTCGCGATCGAGAATTTGCAATTTGCATTAAGGAGTTGAAAATCGCAGTAGAAAACCCCGTTTTATGTCTAAAAATAGTTCTTTATTTTTAGTATTTTTAGGGCTAGTTTTATTGTTATTTGAGTATAATTTGGCGAAAAATATCATATGATGTCTAACATTTGGCTGTTAATTTGTGATTTTATGGGAAATCCTTGAAATTAGAGCTGATGGATGAATTATGGGACTTTCTGGATGAAATTGTGCAGTTTCAGAAATTCAGGAACTAAAAAAAATTTAATAGTTCAAGGACTAGTTTTGATATTTTTTAGACAAAATTTGAGTCCAATCCCAATTCAAATTGGAAAGAGCCATTCAAGCAAGGTGTCCATGCATAATTAGAAGTTTCACTGGGTCCTATTAAAAATAGGAGTGTTCCTAAATGCAGGGGGAGAATATGTTTTTCCTATTTTAAAGGAGAGTATGAGATTATAAATAGAGGAGGAGGTTTTGTTTATGAGGATTGTTATTTTCAGAAGATAGTTTTTGTTTATTTTTATATTTCTGGAGAAAAAGCTTACACAAGAGGAGAATTATTGGTCATCGATCAAGCTTGAAGAGAATTAAAGAATACAAGGGTTTTGTCATGAAAACTTTTCTATTTTATTTTCTTTTTATTTTGATGTTGGTTAGCAATTCCATTATGAACTAAATTAGTTAGGCACTTAGGTATGATGAACCCTAAGATGAGTTTTGAATTGTGATTTTCTTTAGATAATACAATATTTTCATTATTTATGGAATTCAATTATGTTTGCACTTTATTCTCTTGAATTGATATATCCGAAATATTGATTCTTGTCTTATAATTCCTTAGATTGAAAAATCAAGTTATTGAATAGATTTAGCACAATTGAAAGGAGTTGTATGCACCTCTAAAGATAACATAAAATAAATCCTCTAAATTAGGATCAAACCTAATAGTGAAATTCAAAGAATTATAATGCAATTTTAGGGATTTTAATTAGGAAGAGATTAATCAACCTAGAATTAGATGTTAATGATCTTGAGAAGGACTTTAACATACTAAAGAGATTTCCACTGTTCCATAAATATTGAATAAGATTGTATTGTTGGAAAATTAATTTCTTAATAAGTCTTAGGGGCATTCAATACATAAGTGCCATTTGTCATACTAGTCACCTTTTTCCCACTCTTTAGTTCATATTTTCATTATTCTAGTTTATTGAATTATTTTATTTTAGTTTTTAATTAGTTAATTAATTCACTTAAATTTGTTAGTTAAATAATAGAGAAAGAGCTAATAGCCTTTAAGGGATCGACACTCGATACTCCTACACTATACTATACTCGATAGGTGCACTTGCCTACTCAATCTATCGGTGTTGGCCTCAGACTGTATCAAGTTTTTGGCACTGTTGCTGGGGACTAAAATGTTAGGAACACTTTATATCTATTAATTTAGCCAATTTTTATTTTTCATAATTTGTTCGTCTCATTTTACCCTTCTTGTTTTAGTTTTGTTGTGGTTTCTACTCTTTTCAGGGACTTTAGCGGTGTATGACTCGAAGCAACACAACTGAGCTAGAACCTAAAGATCTTGAAATAGAGAGAACTTTCCATCAGAATTTAAGGTAAACAACTCGCAATGAAAAACAACACACACAACACAACCAAGAGGAATAACAGTATCAAAAAAGTATTATAGCAAGATAATATCCAAATAGAATACAAAATCAATGAAGCATTAGTAAAAGCACAAGCTTAGGTCCTAAAACAAAATTGGAATTAACTAACAACTAACAAATAATAAATAATAAATAAGAAGGACATACTAGAAAAACTCATAAAAATTGAAGTGTGTAATGAGACAAATTGGAAAAAAGAGTTAGTTTGTGTGTGACTAGATTCGGGTTGGGATGGGTTTGATGGGTGGTGGGTGTGGTCCGGGTTAGAATGGATGAGGGAGGGTACGGGTTGGCTCAGGTTAAGGTTGTGAGGAGCTGTTGGCTATGTCCAAGTCAGGAAATGGAATGGAGGAGGGTGATGGTCGGGTTTCAAGTCACTGGGGATGAGGAGGGTGCAGTTGGATCCAGATTGGGATGGTGTTGATGTGTGGTTAATTATGGAGTTGTTTGAAGGAATTTGATGAAGAGTTATTGCAAAATAAGAAGGATTTGTCAAGGGATGAGTGAAGCTTTATGGGGTTTAAATTTTTTTAATAAAATATGAATATATATCCATCGGTAGCCATGTACGGTGATGCACACATGACCGACCCCTAAGCCACACAGATTCTGCTTTTGTGCATCTCTTTTTTTTTTTTACCATGTACTATCCTAACCGCATATATGTGCAGCCTGGACTATAGAAGCACGACCATAAAGGGATTTTGACAATCCCTTTGTGCTATTTTTTTTAACAACATTCCCTTGTGCGTATTAATGCATATGAATGCGTTGATAATTGCACAAGGATGGGACAAAAGAACCCATGTGCGGTCATAACTGCACATATGTGCGGCTTTGACTACACATGTACTGCCATAGGTGGGATTTTAAGAATCCTTTATGCGGTACCATGCACATATGTGTAGCAAAAACTACAAATTTTTTTTTTTTACAAAAGCAAACATTCACTTGATCGAGCTTTGAGCAATTTTACTCAAATTTGAGAAGTTTTAACTTCTCATGATTGAACTTCCCTCCGAAATAAAGCTTCAAATGTTGATAAATGTACCTTTTTCAGGATGAGTTACCTTGACTGTGTCGTAAAAAAAAAATTTGTTTGACGGTGAATGGCTCGGACCATCTATATTTGAACTTACCTGAAAATACTTTGAGGTGAGAGTTATAAAGAAGTACTTGATCTCCTTTATTGAACTACTTGGATTAATGAATCTCTTATCGTGCTACTTCTTTGTCCTCTATTTATACAATTTGGAGTTCTCATATGCCATCAATTGCGATTTCTTGAGTTCATTCACTTGATGTTCTCGCTTCTCACTTGTAAGGTCAACATTAAAATTAAGAGGTTTTATAGCTTAATACGTTTTATGCTGAAGTTCTATAGGTAGATGACATGCTTTTCCATAAACTAACCTATATGGCATAGTACCAATAGGTGTTCTATAAGCCCAAAGAGCATCATCTAAATTAAGGGACCAATCTTTCCTAGATTGTGCAATCGTCTTTTCAAGAATTCATTTGAGATCCCTATTAGCTACCTCAACTTAACCGTTTGTTTGAGGTTGATATGGGTTGCGATTCTATGTGTAATACCATACTTTTTAAGCACCTTTTCAAATTGCACATTACAAAAATGAGTACCCCTATCACTTATTATTGCTTGAGGTGCACCAAAATGCTAGAAAAGCTTCTTAGTGAACTTAACTACAACCTTAGCACCATTTATGGGTAAATCTTGTGTAATGACCAATTCATTTTAGCTCTGATACCAATAAATGTAACGACCATTTTCATTTGAGCTCTGATACCAATAACTGTAACAACCATATTCATTTACATAACTCATATCATTCATGTTCAAAATACATATGCAT
Source organism: Omphalea diandra (assembly GCA_949677035.1). NCBI lineage: Eukaryota > Viridiplantae > Streptophyta > Magnoliopsida > Malpighiales > Euphorbiaceae > Omphalea > Omphalea diandra. Next base: position 43 of record CATIWR010227380.1, on the reverse strand, counting down.
AAAGATTTTATCCATCCTACACACAATCAAACATTTATTTGAT
>CATIWR010227348.1:0-16533 GCA_949677035.1 Omphalea diandra | reverse complement strand
TAGAGATTTACTACCAGTTTTATTGCAATGTCTCTTTGGTAGGTAAAGGCTATAAATACCTCACCAAACAGATGTTAAAAATAAAAAGAGAATTCATTAATTTGTAACCCAAACTCTTGCCATTTTTCTACTCAATCTTTTATATTCTTTAAGTGATTGTTTAGTGTGAGCATAAACACCATTTGCAAAGGTTATAGTGTGAGCCTGTAAAAACACTAAAGAGAGGTTGTTGTGTGAGCCTTAAAAACATAAGTGTAAAGGTTATTGTGTGAGCCTTGAAAATACAAGTGTAAAAGTTAGATGTGAGCTTAGAAACACCATTTGAAGAGAGTGGAACACCCAACTGCTAAGAATTGGGGAGTGGACATAGGGTCGATTATACCCAAACCATTATAAATCTTGTGTCTCTCTTCTACTCATTTTCCTTGTTTTAATTTTTATACACCAATTCAACTCCCCCTCCCCTTTTTGTTGCCTAGGGCCAACAAGTTATAATTGATATTATTGATAATAATGGAAGATAACACACTGTAGATATAGTTCTATTGAGAGGGTTAATCACATAAAATACTATTTTCATTTGGTTTGTTTTGTTTCTTGATGATTTATATGCTTTCTTGGTTATAATAATTATGATATAGATGCAAAGTAGTTTCTCTTGTGTGTTTTTATCTTCTATTATACTTTTTTTCATTCTGAATCCCTCAAACTCCATATTTATTTCGAATAAACGAGTTTCTTCTTTTCTTTTTTTTTAATCTTTTTCTAACTTTATGTTTTTCTTTTTGGATTTGGATAACAATTATCTCTTGTTATCATATAAATCTAAATGCAATTCATATTTGGCTCTATCTTTTATTATAATCCATCAAACGTCTTAGAAATGTTGATTAGATAAGATAAGTTTAAACCTTGAAAATAACAATTCTATTAAACATGTGAATTCAAATGAAGAAGATGTTTTTGTTTTGGCCTTTAACAACTTGCAGATTGACAATACCCAATAGAAGATGAGTATTGCTACTAAATTATAAATGGAAAAATCATTTGATGATGGTGTACTTATAGATACTATGATGTAAATTTGGAAACTGAAGTATGGTATTAAAGCTAAAGAATGGGCAAGGATTTGTTCCTCTTTCAATTCCAACATTAGAAAGATAAGGAGTGGATAATGAACAATACACTGCAACATTGTGATAAGAAATTTTTTTATTTCTTAAAGAGGTAGTTAATGATGATCAACTCTTAAGTCTTGAATTTTTTCATATTCCAGTTTGGGTATGGGATTGTGACATCCTAATCAATTTTATGAATAAGCAAATAGTAGAGGCTTTACCAACTTTTTCATCAAGCTTAAAGAAGGTGATCTCCGTTTTAGTCAATTCCTTATATTTAAGGCATTAATATATCTAAGAAATCCTATTGTGAAAGGAATTAAAGCTAGAATTTAAGGTTTAAATCCTTTATGAATTCCTCTAAAATTTAAAAGTTTTCTATTATTATGTTTCTTCTTTGGACTATTTTGGTGTATGCTTAGGAATTGTGATGCCATTGATGATTTGGATGAAACAAAGGTTCTATTAGTTATAATGACTCAATAAAGGCATTTCCATTAAAAAAGGCAAAGGAAAAACATTTTTATTCTCATTCTAAAGCTAAAAGGAATTATTTCTATTATAAGCCTACTTCAACTCTTAGTCCTAACCCTATTAGCCCACCCATTACTAATAATACACATTATATGGACCTTTCTATTAATCGCCTAATCTTTTGTGCTACTAATGAAGTCAATATCTCCAACATTATTAATGAAATGATCCATATAAACATGAACCCAAAAGCCTCATCAACCAATCCATTCCATTCCCTTAGCATGGTACTTAAGACAAACACTAGTCATAACCCTTCATACAACCTTTTGCCATAATGAGCCATCCCTTATTGTCCCATATAACCTTTACCACAACATGTACTTGTGACATACTACAAAGCCATATCCATCAAAACCCTCATGTTACCATAAATACTAATTCTTTTATATCTTTATCTAACACATTCTCTTCCAATATTGTGATTCAATACAATCTTCATCCTTATTAACTATTTGTTACCATCCTAAATATCCATCATGATTATAAGTGCACATGACACATAACCTAACCCTACCAAGCCAAATCTAAATAGTGCCATGCATACATTACATCCTATACAATCACATACCTAAGCATAACATTCTTTATATTCCTAAAATGATCCTATCTTTAACACATATAGCTATAAAATGAAAACATTTAGCTTGCCAATATACCTAATAAACTACTACCTTGAACTAACTCTCTTATAAATGTCCTTTTAAGAGTAATATTTGTTTGCAGATGGAAAAAACACATACTCAAAATTTAAAGTGAAGAAGGTGGTTCAAAAAATGAAGGAATAATATTTTATTATTTTTTCATAGAGATTTATAGTTAATCTCATCAAGAGCCATGAATTTTATTAGTTGAAATAGTCACTAGCTTGGGAACCAAGCAACAATTTATTAGTGAAGAAGATTTATATCTTTTAAAGCTCCCAAGACAATCTTGAATGTACTCAAATGAAATAAATAGAATACAATACTCTCTTAGTTTTTTGCATGGCAAAAAAATTGGTTGTAACAAAGAAGGTAAAGGTCTTAAGGTAGGTCTATGCTTAATATGGCATGATTCCATTGATTTAGCACTTAAGAATTTTCTCATCACTATATGCGGAGGTTAAACAATGGAAGGGTAAGGATAGATAGAGACTTAGTGATATCGATAGATAGTCGTTTGAAGACCAAAAGCAGCTCTTATGGGATATTTTGATTAACTTAAATCATAATCTTAATATTTCATAAATAGTCATGGGAGATTTTAATGAAATTTTATACCTAGCTGAGAAAAAAAAGGATTTAGCTTGAGGCTATATGGCAATGAGAAAAATTCATGAAACCTTAAAGGCATATAAACTTAATGTTGGTTCAACTCTCATATAGAGCAATGGACAGTTAGGTCGCAAAACATTTTGAAACTCCTTGATAGGTTTGTTAGGTCATTAAAATACAAGTTCCCAATTTATAAAGTTATTAACCATATCATGACATTCTCTAATCATTCTCCCATCTAGCTTTTACTCTTTAATTTGTCTAATTCTTAGCATCATGGTCAAAGGTTATTTTGATTCAAGGAGATATGGCTCAAGGACTTTACTTACTAATTGATGGTCAAACAAACATGATGAAGTGAGACTTTTTTTGGTTTATCTATTGTTGATAAATTGTATTGACGTAAAAAAAAAACATTAAAAGAATAGGAACATCTCAATTTTAGTAATATGAATAAGGATATTGCCGAGCTCTAATTAGAAGGCTATCCCTTTATGGCCAAACAATTGAAATAATAGAAAAAAAGGAGGAGGTTCAAGTTTAGATTCTAGAGCTTATTTAAAGTTAAGGACTAATATGAAAATAGAGATAGCGAGTGACTTGATTAAAAGCAGGAAACTATAACACAAGATTCTTTCACAATAAATCATCTCATAGACATAGAATGAATAAGATTCATGGTTCTCAAGGTGTATGGGGAGAAAAAACTGATGAGTTGGCTTCCATTTTACCAGTCCTTTAATTAAGGATGAGATGTTCAAAAGAACTCCTAAAAGATCTACTGCAAAAATGAATTCTTTATTCATGGCTCCATTCATGAGAGAGAAGGTAATCGTGGCTTTGAACTAGATTCATACTAATAAAGCTCTAGGTTCTAACGGTATGTCTGCTTTATTTTCTTCCATTCCTTTTTAATGTTGAGATTTTTTGAAATTGTTCTAAACATTCTTAATCATAATGGTCATCCGTCCTCCTTTAATTCTATTTTTGTGGTACTTATCACTAAGATGAAAAGCCCAAATCCCCTGTAGATTTTAGACTTATTAGTCTTTGTAATGCAATTTTTAAATTAGGTACTAAGACCATAGGCAACATGCTAAAGGTTGTTCTACCTGACATTATCCTCAAAAACTTTTGTATTAGATAATATGCATTGCTTACTTTTGAAATCTTTTAGTATATGAAAAATAAAAAGGAGGATACAAAAAGAATGTTATAGTTTAAACTTGATATGAGTAAAGTCTATGATAAGATTGAGTGAATTTTCCTTAAAAAAAAAAAAGATACTCCTTTCAAGTTTTAATTCTAATTGGATTGATCTTATTATGTAATGTATTATTTGTCTTATTTTATTTAATTTTTACAATGAGGTTCCATATGAGTGTTTTCCACCTTTAAAAGGTTTAGACAAGGTGACTATTGTCACTTTACTTTTTTCTCTTGTATGCAAAATTTCTCTCACATATCTTTTTAATGCTAGTTTTTCAAAGGATATACACGGAGCAAAAATTTGCAAACATATTCCACCCGTCTCTCCCCTCATTTTTGTAGATGATAGAGTCTTGTTTGCCAAGGCTTTTTTAGTAGAGGTGTCTAAAATTTATGCTATTATTAATCTCTATGAGCCTCTATCTAGTCAACAAATTCATTTATAAAAGTAAAAAATGGTATTCAGTAATGTTCTAAGAGCTCTTAAGAAAAGTGTTGTTGATGTTATAGGGGTAAGGGGTATGAAGAAACAAGCAAAATACCTAAGATTGCCTAACATTATTGGAAAGTTGAAGAAATCTGTCTTTAATCTGTCAGTTGATAAGGTGTAGAAAAAATTAAAAGGAAGGAAAGAATGGTGCCTATCTTGAGTTGGAATGGAGTGTTGATAAAATCAGTTATTCAATCGATTCCCACTTACATGATGAGTTTTTTAAGCTATCTGATCATGTTAATTCTATGACTACAAACCTTTGGTGTGATTAACTAACTGTTGAGCATTGGTATTCATTAGGTGTCATGGCGATCAATGACTGAGCACAAGAGAGATGGAGATCTGGGTTTTACGAATATCCAATCGTTTAATTTGGCTGTACTAGCAAAGTAACTATGCAGGCTATATTTGGATTTTAATTCTCTCTTGGCAAGGATATTGAAAGCTAGATACTTTCCTCGTTCCTCTATCCTATCTACTAATACTGTTTATAATTTATATTTTTCTAGGAGAAGCATTTTGGTTAGCCATTGTAAGTTAGAGAGAGAGGTCCGATAGAATGTTGGTGACAGAAAATCAATTAGAATTTGGGTAGACCTGTGGCTCCCAAATGAAAAATGGTTTTCATGTTTGGTCTCCTTGTACTAATTTGTCTCATGATTCATTAGTATCGGAGCTACTATTGAGGATGAATTCAGTTGGAATGCTGCTCTAATCAATGAGATTATGCCCTTAAAGGCTATAAAGATTCTAAGTATTCTTTTGCTTATGTCCAAATAATATGACAAGCTTATATGACATTATAATAAGAATGACATTTATGCTGTCGAAAGTGGGTACCATGTAGCTCTTGCGTACTCATAGTTGAATAAAGAGGGTGGTGAAGATGGTCAATCTAATATGGCAGGTCCATTTTGGTGGCAGCCATGGAAAATTGAGGTTCCGCCCGAGGTAAAGAGTTTCGTTCGGTAGATTGGCCACTATGCTTTTCCAGTTTGTAAAAACTAGGTTCAACATGGTGTTCAAATTCCTCAAGTATGCTTATGGTGTGATGCACACATAGAACAAGAGGCACATGTTTGGAGACTGTGTATTGATGCATCAACTATGACATAAATCATCTAAGGAATCATGAGGCTTAAGTCATAGTTGATAGGCAAGACTATATCATATTAATATATTAATACATTAAGCAAGACTGATAGGCTAAGACATAAATCATCTATGGAATCATGCCGCGCACCATATTGTAGCTCCGTTTATACATGACTATATCATATTAATACATTAATACATTAATCCATTGAATATGTATACTTTTATATTTATTATTTTATATAAATATATATAATTATAATAATTATATTATATTATATCATATTAAAAATTGTATGACTATATATAAATATATACAATAGTATAATTAATATAATAATAATAGAATTAATTATAAATAAAAAGTTAATTATTATTATCAATTAATTATATAAAATTAAAGCAATTAATTATAAATAAAAAGTTAATTATCATAATCAAAAAGTATTATTAAAAATAATGATTATTGAAATACACTAAAATTAAATCAAAATAATAATAAGTAAAACAAAAGTTATAAATTGATTTAAAAACCATAAACATTTTTTTAATACATGAATATGAATAAAAAAACTTAAACATTCTTTAATACATGAATAATAATATTACAATATATGCTCATACGATTATATTATTGTTACTATATTCAATAATATTATCTATCAAAATTCATTTTAATGAATATTAAGATTTTTGATATTTTAATATTTTATCCACATTTATTGTATTAATTTATAAATTGTTTATTTTTTAAATGTCATGTACAATATATATATATACACACACACATATAAATATACATATATTTATTTTATTTTTTAAAAATTTTATAATTATAACACTCCTTTATATATTATTACAAATAAAATTATTCACTCTATTAAAAAAATCATAACACCAATTTTAATCTATAAACTCTAATAATAATACTTTAGCAATAACATTATTTTCAATGATATTGAATTATAATATCTACGCAAATTTATTTTAATGTATATTAATATTTTTAAGCACTCCATTTAATATATTTAATTTTATATTATACTATTTTCTTTATTTTTTAAATTCATGCATAATACATATAATTTTGATTTTTTAAAATTATGACACTACTTTATTCTAATGTATATTAAAAAAAATTTAGCATCCTAGTAAATATAATAAATTCTACATTATAGTATTTTCTTTTAATATTATTTTATTGTAGGAATTTATAAATTTTTCATTTACTTTTAAATATCATACACAATATATATAATTTTATTCTAAATTTCACTAAATTTTACAGTTATTACTTTATATATTATTGTAAATAAAGTTATTTACTCCGTTAAAAAATTACAATACTAATTTTTTTTATGGATAAACTCTAGTAACACTTGTTTAATAATACTATTATTTTTTTATGATACTCCCTAATAATATCTATCTAATTTAATTTTGATTTCTATTAAAGTTTTTTTCATTAATACATTTAATATATTTAATTTCACATTATGCTTTTTTCTTTCAGTGTTATTTTATCTTAGCATTTTCTAAATTTTTCATAATTATTTATTAATTATTATGCACAATATTTCCTCTTTTTCATTATATTTTAAGTTCATGATAGTATTTGAATTCCTAATATATAAATAATAACACTAATTCATCATTATATATTTTGTTATGAATAATTTATTTTTTTAGTAAATAACATTATTTACTTTTTCAATATTAATATTTTTTGATATAATTATATCATTAATTTAATTTTTAGTTTGAAAATAAACATTTACACAACTAAATCATTCTTTTAATTAAATATTTCTAATCTAAAATAACAAAAGCTGGTGGCACAACATTTTTTTAAAGGTCCAAAAGCATGGCCAATGGATAATTTTTTTTTTTTTTATTCATTGCCCCTTTTTGAGAGTAGGGGACCAGGAAAGAGACAACCCTCTCTCCCTGGTCCGCTACTTTTATTTAGTCACTTAAATAAAAACTCTTAGATTTATAAATATTTTTCACTTTTATCTATTTTATTAAATATTTTTTTTAAGAAAAACCCAGTTTATAAAAAATCCCAAAGTTTGTAAATGACCTGTTGTCTCTATTATAGAATTACAATTTGATTGTTTGTTGATAATCCAAAGTATAACTTCAAAGTCAGTTCCACGTAACTACTAGGCCATTTTGATGAAAGAAATTAAACAACTATCATCCGACTTTGCTTGGAGTACTGTGAGATGGGTTCGTCGACAAAGAAACAAAGTGGCACATGAATTAGCTTCTTCTGCTTAAAATTGTTCTAGCCCCTTGTATTTTTTCGAAGAAGTTCCTTTACTTATTTGGCCTATAGCTGGTTTGTTGTAATTTACCCTCAGTTTCATAGAAAATTCATATTTTTCTTAAAAAAGATAATAAAAAACAGAAATCGATTAATATATTCAACTTTTTGATCTTCTCGAGGGGGAAAAAATTAAACAAAACGATATCAAGATCACTATAAGGATATATCTGAGAAAAGGTCTCCCATCCTACTGAGCTAGTATTAGTGTAGCTATCTCTATCAATATTCATACAGGGAATAATTTTTGTTAGATTAGACAGAATATAAACTGGTTGAGTGTAATTTGGCAGTATTGGATTAATTGCGTTTGAATCCTTGCAACACTTTCACAGTTAGAAATTATTCTGTTGTTATACTTTATGCAAAGAAAAGACATTTGTTGATGTTCCTCAAGCTAGTTTCTAAAGCTTTTATTTAATCAAGATGCTTAATAGCTACACTGTCAAAAGATTTATCAGAAGAAGAGGGTACTACAAACCTACTAATTAACATAAGAAAAAAAGTGAGAAACAAATTTATTTAAGGAGATTTATACTTGCAGGCCCTTCACTGCCATCTTCCTGCTCTTTAACAACGTAATTAGCTAGCAAGCTTAGCAAGTGTAAAAGAACACGGAGAAGCTCGAGTGTTTCAGTGGTGACGAACGCGCTTAAAGATATTACAGCACTAATAATGAACTACTTCTTGGATAAGTAGGCAAAGAGGATTCTGCTCGCTGGTTACTGCCCAGCAGTCAATTTCGGTCCCTACTGAAAATATGCTCTCAAAAGCAACCTCCTTCCATGCTTTCTGATTCAGCTTAAAGCTGGGACGGCCTCTATATTCTTTTCGCTTTAAAGTTATAGGACGATTACATGAAGGTGTGTAGACTGTAGTTTGACGCCCTTGAACCATAGCCTTCCACAAGTCTGAAGGATAAAAACCTTCTAAAAAATCAGCCGCATGACCAGTGAGTCTTAGTCCATCATGCCAATCACTCATTGTCATTTTCTTTCTGAACAAGAATTCAATGTCGCCAGGTGGGTATCCTCCAATGTTGTCTGGTTGTGGATCTCCCATTTTTGTACGTACTTGTGTTCATAATTCACAAAATAATAATAATAAATCTTCATATTTCATTGGATTTGAATGAGCCTGCCATTTTTGTCATGATAATTTATCCTGTTGCAGATCATGCATGCAGGATTGATTTTTTAAAATAATCATATTCTAAGTACTTGGAGTTCTTGTCATGCACTTTTAGCATTTGGAAAGTTTTTGTCTATTACTTCAGGAACATGGTGACGGTGATGAGTGGATCAGTTGGCACAAAGTTCATCCACATCGAGACACCCCATAAGCTTTGCTCATCATTTTAAATTTCATCAATAATAAGTGTTGGCTGAAGTGCCAATTTGCCTCGGATGTAATGAGCAATCAGCTTCATAAATTAATTGGATATAATTTTCATTTTAATCCGCAGGAGGTCAAATTGGTCTTCCATTTTTCTTTTTTCCGTATAAATTTTATAAATTTTGACCTAACAAAAGAATCACGCTATGTAGGATTTGAACCTACGACATTCTTTCTACTGTAAAACTATGAATTTATTTTAATTTTTACACTTCTATATTTATTAATAAGATAGTGGTAAAATTTTCCTAAATTTTTATTTACAAATGTTATATCAAAGTTTTATAAAATTTAAAGTGTTAATTTTATAGCGCAGACAAAAATTAATCTTACTCAATAATATAGATAATTTTAAATTTTACAATATATATATATATATATATATATATATATATATATATATATATATATATATATACATGTTATTTTTTAATATATTCTTCAGATTATTTCACTAAACTTTTAAAATAAAAATTTCTAAATTATATAATACAGACACTAGATATAGATAGATAGATATATTTTTGCTATCAGACATGATTGTTTATTGAAGTGTCTATACTTCATAGTTTTCAAAGGCTCCTTAAAAAATCTTACCAACATTGACAAAGCATAAAAAATTGGAAGTAGTTTTCTGCAAATTCATTTTTCCTCAAGTTTTATGAAGTTTGCTATTAGATCATAAATACTTCATTAAAAACTAATCTAATAGTTATATTTATTTTTAACTAAACACACATTATATTATATGTATACACACAGATATACAATTATTTTCTATCATAAAATTAATACTAGTATAATATATTTATATTTTATAATTAACTTTAATCATATTTACCATGAATTCAAATAGATTTTAATAAAAAAATATTAATAATATATATTTATATTTATAATATTTATTAGATTAATTAGAAAAGTAAATGTTTCAAACTATAAAAGTACAATATATTTATGAAATTAATAAATAGTATATTTTTTGGATAAATAAGTATTTTAATAAATAATGTGTATTTATGGTGTTTTGTTTATAAATTATTATATTGATTAATAATAAATTTAATAAATTTTGAAGAAAAATAAATTTAAGAACCACGCCCATAAAATCATTCAACCTTTATTGCAATGATCTGCTACAAATAATGTTATGCCTTTGGTTTTATTTATTACTAGAAATAAAATTTGGGTGGTATATGGTAAAATTAAAAATCAAATGTTGAAAATTTAAAAACTAAATATTAAATACTGATTGATTTAAATGTTGAAAGTTTTTAATACTATAGTTGTTTGGTATAAATTAAAAATTTAGGTTGAATCTAATTAATCTATTTGATAATTATAATTATTGAATGTATTTTTAAATGAATTTTATTTTTAAAGAAGAGTTTGTTGATTTATTAAGAGTATGTAGGTCATATTAATATAAATATTTTAGTTATTGTTGGTTGAGCTATTAAGTGATAATTTTTAAGTTAAAATTTTGATTTATTATTTTAAGAGAATTCTAAATTGAATTAAACTTTTTCAGTGAAGGATAAATAAAGTTATCAAACAAATTTAAAAAAAGAAGCGCTTAAAATTTTAATTTTAAGTGGTAAATAGTAACAACTCCTTAGTTGATATGATTATAAAATGATTGAGACTAAGAATGTAAATGATAGGTTAAAGTATCAAATACACTTATGAACTTGTCTTCTAATGATAATAAAAGACAAAATAAATTTTTTCGTCAAATTTATCCCTGAATTTGTTTTTTTTTTGATAAATTTATTCATTAATAATATTTTTGCACCTCATTGTACTATTATTTAACCTATTTCTTGTTATATCTGCTACAGTTGGATGAATGAGTAGAATTATACGGTCAAAGAATGCATTTAAGACAACCGAACTTAGATGTACTTCAACAAAACACATAGTTTTTCCTAAATCTAAAAAATTCTTGAGTCCTCAAATCTTAAAAACACAATTTTACTTGGACATAACAATATTTTTGTGAAATAATAATTATGTCCGTTCATTCAACTGCAGCAAATATGGGTTAACATGAATACAATGATGTGTAAAAGTATTGCTAAGAGATAAATTTGATGAAAAATACAAATTCAAGGGTAAATTTGATAAAAAAAAAATTATTTTATCTTTCATTGTCACTAGAGAATAAGTTTAGAAGGTGTATTTAGTACTTTAATTGTAGATCATATGGATAATTGAGCAGGAGACGTGTGGCACCATTTGAGGCATTTAAATTTTATAAAATCATCATTTTCTGTCATACCGAGGGAGAGAAGAAGAATAAAAAAAACAGTAGAGGAAAGACGGAGGGAAGGTTCTTAGGGTGCAGAGAAAAATAGCGGCTTTGAGTATCTTATTGCAATCGCCACCTATTAACACTTATCTTAATAGTAATGATTTTAGTTGTTATTATAATAACATCACTCATAGTTACATGCTATAATCTTTGCCTTGTTCTTATCATCATCAGTCGTCTTCTCTCTCTCCAAGTTGTATCTAAATTTCTTTTCATCTTCTTCCAAAGATGCCTACCCATTTCTCTAAACCAAGTAAAATTCTCATATTTTTTAGTTTTATACCTAATTTTTGAAATATTTTCATAGCTTATGAAGTTTGCATGATTAGATTTATTCGCTTGAAAGAAACTTGGGGATTATTACGATTTGATTGCTTATGGTATATAGAATGCTTGTGAAGCTTTCTTTAACGGGTAAAAAGTGATCACCTTTCTATAAGTGCAGTCTTTTGAGGTACATTATTGTTTTACATGTGAAAAGGAAGATTGAATTGTTGAAAAAAGTAAACAGACTCATTGCTCTTCTTATTTTTTGGCTTTATTTCAAAAGGGTTTAGTTGATTTGATTTTGATGCAATTTCTTTTCTTCCTCATCCTTAGTGTTAGTGATGGGGGAAGAGAGATGATTCCCCACAGACGTGAGGTCTCGGTTGGAGATCTCATACTCATCAATCCATATGCCAAGCATGGCCATTACATCTCACTAGTAGGCCCCACCATAATAATGATGGCCCATATGTCATTAAATATGTGTTCTGCGACAACTAATAGTTGTGACCTCGGTATCTAACAATGTGACAACAATTCAAAAAACAAACTCCAACGATTGTAAGAGTGGACATTAAGCAAAACTTTAGGAAAGTTGAACAAGATCGTGTTCATGTTTTTAGTTGTTTATGTATTTGAATAGTGATATTGTTATACTACAATTAGGGAAATGCAATTACTTCCTAATTGAAGTTTGGAATTAATCAATTTCTTATGAATTAAGATTGTGTTTATTTTCTTTGGTTAACATTCTAGACAAATGATGTCAACTTTTTTTGCTGCCCTTTTCAGGCAGTGACTATTCATGGATGCTAGATGTCTCTAAGCACCAAAACTCAACTCCCATAAATAAATAAATGCAAAGTCAATTGCATTTTGTATTTCCTAAAGCATCTACGCAAGTTTCACCAATGGAAGACCTTCACGAATTTATATGCTCATGTGCTCTAATTAGCGAGTTAGGTTTGACCATAGAAAAGATTGTTACACAAGTTTCTGTACAAACATGCGAAAACAAAGTGTATGTGTTTTTTGCATTAAAATTGTTATTTAAACCTCATGTAAAATCATCACATCAATATAAGCAAAAGAAAGTGAGAGTTTGCATGAATAACCATTTAAGCAAAAGTAAGGAAGGATTTGCATGAGTTTCCTCATAAAGATGTGAAAATAAAGTGTGTTTATTTTTTGGCTTCAAAAGTGTTACAGATAACATGATCACGATGATATGATAAAAAGAAAAAGAAAATTTGTATGAGTAACTATTTAAGTAAAAGTAAGCAACAATTTGTACGAGTTTCCGTACAAAGATGCGAAAGAGAAGTTTATGTATTTTTTTTGCATTAGAATTATTATTTAAACCTTGAATAACATCATCACATCAATATGAGCAAAAGAAAGTGATATGAAATGAAAGGCAAGTTGATGCTTCAAGATGAGCTTAATGAAGAGAAAAGGCAACAAAGATCTATTCATGATGGGCTTGGATCAATTTAAGATTCATTAAAATTGCCTCAAGGTCCAATAATTAGATCAAGGGCTAAAAAGTTCAAGGATGCTTTACAAGGCTTTATAAAGAATATATGGGTTGAACATGAAGAAGCAAAGTGTTACAAGGGCTTTATCCAAAGTCAAGATCAAGGGAATTGGGCTTTATTTAACTTACTTCAAGTTCAAGTCCATGATGAAGGTGAATAACAAGTTCACTAAATTTTACAAAAATCAAGTTGAGAAATCATATGAAAGCATACTAAATTTTGCCAAATTGAAAAATAGAATACAATACCGAATATTAATTAAATGAATTTTATAAAATATTAATAAAATATTTGATAAAGAACCCACTAAGAAATATGCCTTGGAACTCTTTATATGAACGTTAATGTTGCCCAAGAAAGCTAGAACTCAAGTTGTTGATCCAAAGATTAGAACCCTAAGCAAACTAAGTCCTTAAAACCAATCTTGAAGACACCATAAAGGTTGACCACTTCCTTTGATAAGTCTAATTTTGTATTCTACCAAGAACACAAGAAAGCAAAGCATAAACTTGCTTAAAACTCAATAATATTGATTAAAGATAATCTAAATTTGTAATACAAGGCTAAGGATTATATAGAGCCTTACAAAAGTGAAGTTTCCTATATAGAAAAGGTTTAAAATTCCTAAACAAAGTTATATTTAAATAGGAAATACATTCTAGATAAGAATCCTAACTAAATAGAAAAGAAACAACTCAAAATTCAACTAACAAAATAAGAAAACATATTGTTCTTGAAACGCATGGCCATGAGACAAAGTCGTGCATTACTGCTATCCCAATTTAGCAAAATGCTTCCTTGATGCATAGTTATGTGACAAAGCCATGTGTTTCCAATTAATTTTGCTCTAACTTAGTTCCTTAAAGTAGGGTTATGCATCCTAGCCCTGCATTTTCATTTCCTTATATTTGTTCAAGACATGGTCATGCATTATGGTCGTGCGTGATGCTTCTCCCTTCAATTGATCTTCTTTTGAACTGTAGCCTTCTTTTTAGGGTTCTTTCTGAGCAATTATGGTACAAAGGACTTGGTTTTAGCTTAAAGAAGAACATTCAATTTCCTCTTATAGCTTTATGATCAATCCTTACAATGCTTCTTTCATTCTCTTAGTCCTTAGTCATTAGACCTCTCATCCCTTGTCATGGATCTTGGAAAGGCTTGCTAGCTCCTTGATCTCCATCAATATTGATAAGCTTAACTATTTACTTTTCATTATAGTATCAATAATATATATTAAATAAGTTATATATAATAAAATATGATAAAAATAAATATTTCGTGATTAAAATATAATAATAAATTATTAATAAAATATTTTTAATAATTTTTTTATTATTATTATTATAATTATTATTCAAATAATAAGTTAAAATATAGTTAAAATATTCATTATATCACAATTTAAATTTAAAATATAAAAATAAAAATTATTTTAATATTTATGGTTTCAAATTTTATACTTTATTAATTAAATAATTTTGTATTATTATATTTATTAAGTAATTTTATTAATATTATTTAAAAAGAATGGGCTAAAAAAAAGCCCATCAAAGTTAAATTTTATTTAAAATATCACAATTACCTTTATTCGAAACACAATTCTCCTCATTTTCTCTTCTCTTTCACTATATTATATTTGGTGTCCTCTATTCATTTTATTCAAAATAAATGAAAAAATTAGGACATGTAGAATATGTATGACTAGAAGAAAGCTCTACCAATGGGTCTCATGATAAATCCTTCAGGGCATTTTAGTTTTTTTACATATTTCTTAATGAAAAATGATAAAATCTTAATAGAACTTGTTAAGTGTAAACTAAATAATAGTTGAGAGAGATGAAAATTTGATTTTGAAATAAAAAGGTTGAAATGTTAATTAGGCCTAACCTCAGTGAGGTAAATGTAATTTGCTCATAGGAGATGGAACTGTAGAAATAAAGTTTCAAAAGTTCTCCTCACTCCTATCTTCGAGTTCAATAATCTTTTCTACTCAATTCATGATGAGTCCTTATGAACTAGAAGAATATGTGCCTATTATTCATTTTATGGCAGATGAAACTCCTGTTTATGCTTGTGAAAGGGATGGACGTTATTTCTTTGATACTTGTTATTGTCTAGATTGTCTTTATGATTGGGAGGATGAAGATGATTGCTTAATGAGATCTAAGAGAAAAAAGAAATAAGGAAGCTGTTCTAAAGAAAATTTAAAGAAAAGATATGAAGATGGTGACCCATTTGTTGGCCTACTTGGAAAACCATCAGGCAAGTATGACTACTATGTCCAATATGAAGTCCAGTTACTCCTTTACCACCCACGGATCATTCTTTATCATTACCTCCAGCCCTATTTAAGCCTGAACCTAAAGAACCTTTATCCTGCTACAAACAAACCCTTAAATGGATAAAAAAAGAATCTCGTTCTTTACCCATTTTGTTACCACCTACTCAACCTTTACCACAAATGTGCATGTACCAACAACCTTTCTCAAAAGAAAATTTTCCTCTTTTACTATACTAAACCAACCTTAATACCCAAATATAGACCATAACCAATATTAAGAATCCTACAATAACTGATTCAAAAGGTCAACCTTTGAATATCACTTATGTTAAAGTCTGTTGAATTGACAGTCTAATAATGCTCAAGTACAAAATAGTGTTGGACTAGGATGATTAATCCTAAGTCTAAAACCTCTTTTGATCTTGACAAAGTAGATTGATCATCACTAATATTTCAAATAAGTCCTGTTTTTGCAGAAATGAATCAATCTCCCAAGAAGAAATGAAAGGAGTTGATAAACTCCAAGGTGACATGTAAATCGCGACCACAATCAAGGATTTGCGACCACGACACATGTTAAGACATGCTGAAATTCAAGCAGGCGAAACCACGGAGCCATTCTCGACCGCGACCAATGGAAAAGAATAAGCCATTCTGTGATAGATGAATTCGCGGTGCAAGTCACACTTTAGTCGCGACCGCGA
>CATIWR010227338.1:0-25414 GCA_949677035.1 Omphalea diandra | reverse complement strand
AAGTTGAGGGGGAGCAACTAAAAAGTAACTTAACTTTACACTTAGAAATCTTTGCTAAGCATCTTAGGTGATCATCAATTCTAAGTATGATTCAATTTTACTTTTCTACACTTATTTTTCACTTTGGATCAATCCAAGTTGTCAAAATCAAAAAGGGGGAGATTGTTGGACTAGGATGACTAGGATGGTTAATCCTAATTCTAGAACCTCTTTTGATCTTGACAAAGGAGATTGATCATCACTAATATTTCAAAAGAGTGTTGATTTTACAGAAATAGATAAATCTCTCAAGAAGAGATGAAAGGAGTTATTAAACTCCAAAGTAACATGTAAATCGTGATCGCAATCCAGGATTTGCGGTCACGACTCATGTTAAAACATACTGAAAATCAGGCAAGCAAAATCGCGGAGCCATTCTCGGCCGTGATTCATTCAAATGAAGGAGTCCAAAAATGCTAGACAAATTCGTGGTGTGTGTCACGCCTCAGTCACGACTGCGAATTTCAAAGTAACTCAAGATAGCAGCAAGTCCACAACCAGAATATGACTAGTGTCCCAGGTGATCATTGAAAGACAAAAATCATGAAGGCCATATGTTGATAGCGACCGCGATTCATGAAATGGAGAATGCAAGTTCTGGCAGACGAATTTTCGTTCTCAGTCACGTCTTGCACAAAGTAATTCATGACCACTACTTTTATTTAGCAGTTGAAAGGCAACGACTATATTTTCCTTATGAACCAATGAGAAGCTGCCACGTGGACTAGCTGTTAGACACAAATGGGATTTTTCGCTATAATTTTTAGCTCCGTATGGAAATTTGGAATAGGCGACCATGAAAGAGTAGTAGCGACCGCGAATGAAGCTTGTCAAGCATTTAATGCAAAATCTGTCTAACACACTTTGAAGATTTTGTACCAGTTTTATTGCAACGTCTCTTTGGTGGGTATAGGCTATAAATACCTCACCAAAGATATGTAAATACAAGAGAATTCATTAATTTGTAACCCAAACTCTTGCAATTTTGCTACTCATTCATTTCTCTTCTTTTAGTGATTGTTTGGTGTGAGCATAAACACTAAGTGTAAAGGTTATTGTGTGAGCCTGAAAAACACAAGTGTAAAGGTTACTGTGATAGCCTCTAAAACACAAGTGTAAAGGTTATTATGTGAGCCTTAGAAAACACAAGTGTAAAAGGTTATTGTGTAAGCCTTAGAAAACACAAGTGTAAAAGTTTGGTGCGAGCTTGAAAACACCATTGATAGTTAGTGGAATACCCAATTACTAAGAATTAGGGAGTGGACGTAGGGTCGATTATACCGGAACCACTATAAATCGTGTATCCTTCAATCTTCTTCTACCTTTCTATTTTAATTTTTATACACCAATTCAAACCTTCTTCTTAGTGCTAAGGGCCAACATAAATAAACATTCCTAACGTAAAATTGCAATCACATAATATGAGGCAATGAATTACAAAACAAACGCTTTTATTTATTTAATAAATTATGGGATCAATAGCTTTACGTCAAGATTATAAATGAAATAACATAAAAGAAATCCTAAAAATAAACTAAAAGATGGGAGAACTGTCATCGTCTCCAAAATCATCGAAATCTTCATTAGTTTCTCTACTCTTAGCATCATTACCCTCCTCAACCTCTTACTTGTCCTCCTCTAATAGGTGCATCCTCTCAATCTTCAAAATCTAGAAGATGGCAGGGAGTAGCACCTACTTTTTCTTGTAAATCCACCAAATCACTGTATAGGTGGGAGAGGAGCATAAATAGTTTCTTGATCATCCTCATCATCTTATTAAGCTTTTTGTCGATAAAGGCAAGAGCAATTTTGGCTTTTGGTTTCGGTTAGGGAGGTGGAATAGGTTGTCCTCCCTCTTTAATGACAAGCCTTTTTGTTTTAGAGGCTTATAAGGTCTCTAGTTTCTTGGCCCCAAAAGCACCCAATGTATATGTATAAGAATTAGGGTGAATGACTTTTGCATTGATAAGGTAGGGTAGGTTTAGAAAATTTTATGAAGGAAGAAGCTTCTTAGTGAGGAATTTTTCATCCTCCTCATTAAGAGCACCGATGTATCGATTAGATGGTAGTGATATGGGAGGGAAGTACAAACTGACTCTTGGGTTTTATGTTCATGTGGATCAATTGATCAACAAGATAATGGCCTGTTTGTATAGGCTTGTTCTTAGTAAGATAGAAAAAAAAAACAAGATAAATTTAGGATACTTTCTCATTACCATCCCCTATTGAGTTAACAGAGAAGGTGATGATATGATGAAGTAGCCAGAAAGGTAGGGTTTGAATGTATTTGGCTAGGGAGGTTTTAGGGTCATGTTTGGTCTCAATAGAAATTTTGGACCAAAACTCATAATAGATAACATCAATGGTAGAGATGATGAACGAAATTTCATCTCTGACTTGAAGGTTAAATATATTAGAAAGTTGCTCAAAGTTAATGTAAAAAGGATCCCTAAAGGCTTAAAATACTAACCCATATTGGTCGACACAAGATTCTGCTATCTGAATCAAAGTCATGGCGCATATAAACTCTTGCACAATCTCTTCATATTTGGGTTTGTCATAAAAAATGAATTTGTTCCACCGTAGGTTTGAGATAAATGCTTGGATCTCATCTTTGATTCCTAGTGACTCAAAGAGGAAAATGGAAGGGATTTTGTTCAGTAGGATAATCTCAGAGGCGCTTGCCTTTTACTGATCTTTCTCCTCTTTCATGATCCCTTTCATCATGTATAAAGTCGATGGTCCAGAAGGCTATGCTATTACCTTTCCCTTCTCTGCTCTTGAGGCTTTCTTGGGGGCCATTATGAATGAGAAAAGATTAAAAGATGTTTAAGAGCAAGAAAGAAGAGATATAGATAATTTTAGTAAGAGTGAATAGAAACATTGTTTCAGGGGTTTATATAGGTTGGGAAAGGGCATGAAAATGTCCATAAATGGTTAGAAAAACATTAAATAAAGGAGTTCTATCAGTTCATAATCAAATCACTTAAATGCATAACAGTTACTCAAATTTGCGATCACAACCTATAGGCCGCGACAACTAATTACAAAATTTATGAGTAACGAATAAAAAATCCTTAGGAAATGGAGCATTTAACAGTCAAACATTTAAAATTTGAACAAATTCATGATAGGGAATGAAAGTTACGATCGTAAATTGATGGTTGACAATCGAATGATGAGTGTCTGTAATTCACGATCATGAATCAAGGAGTAGTGACCATGAATTACAAGGCATAAAAGATAGTTATGAAAAGATAAGACTTAACTTTCTAATCTATGATCCACTTGATCTATTAATGCCTAATTCATGCCAATTGGCATAAATAGGCATAATTGCACATAGAATTATGACATCCAAAGAGATAAATATCACATACAACATCCATAATACTCAATAAAGTATGAATAATGCATCACATAAAGAGCATTCTAGAAAGATCCAAATTTCACATTAGGGAGCTTCCATCAAGCATTCCCAACTCTCTCTCAATGCAGTTCATCCTTTCTTCATTTAGAGGTTTTGTGAAAATGTTTGCAAGTTCATGATTAATGTATATAAATTTGAATACTACATCACCATTTTAGACATGATCTCTAATAAAAAAATGTCTAATGTCTATAAGTTTGCTCCTAAAGTGTTGGATGAGATTTTTGGAAAGATTCATTGCACTAGTGTTGTCATATTTGATGGGAATTTATTCAATTACTTTGCCATAATCCTTTAGTTATTGTTTCATCTAAAGGACTCGGGTCCAACAACAACCTGTAACTATATATTGAACTTCGGTGGTGGATAAGGCAATAAAAACTTGCTTCTTACTAACCAAGACACTAAACATTCTCTTATGAATTGGCAAGTTTCAGAAGTGCTCTTTCTATCTAGAAGACTATCAACATAATCCGCATTCGAATAACCTATGAGGCTAAATGAAGAATCTCTAGGATACCATAAACCTAGATCAATGTGCCGTGTAAATATTTGAAATCCTTTTAACAACATTTAAATGAGATTCCTTAGGGCAAGATTGAAACCTAGCACACATACATACACTAAACATTATATCAGGTCTAAAGGTGGTAAAGTAGAGTAGAGAACCAATTGTAACTCGATATCTCTTCTAATCAATTGACTTACTTGATTCGTCCTTGTCCAATTTAATGGTTGCACTCAATGGTGTTTTACTAGTTTACAACCTTCCATGCCAAATTTCTTGAGAATGTCCTTTGTGTATTTAGCATGGTTGATGAAGATTCCTTTGTGTATTTGGCATGGTTGATGAAGATCCCCTTCTTTGATTTATTTGATTTGTAGACCAAGGAAAAACTTGAGCTCTCCCATAATGCTTATCTTAAATTTCCTAGTCAAACACTTAGCAAATATTTACAAAGAGATTCATTAGTAGCACAAAAAATGATATCATCAACTTAAATTTGTACTATTAGTATGTCATGATTATGCCTTTTGATAAAAAGAGTTGTGTCAACCTTCTCTTTTTCAAATTTATTTTCTTAAAGAAATGAACTAAGTCTTTCATACCAAGCTCTTAGAGCTTGATTTAAACCATTCAAGGCTCTATTCAATTTAAAAACATAATTTGGAAAAATATGTGATTCAAAACTAAGAGGTTATTCAACATAAACTTCCTCCTCAATGACACCATTTAGAAAAGCACTTTTGGCATCCATTTGAAATAGTTTGAAATTCTTGTGACATGCATATGCCAAATGAATCCTAATGGCCTTTAATCTTACTACAGGGGTATAGGTTTCATCATAATCAATTCCTTTCTCTTGGTATTAAACCTTAACAAACAATCTAGCCTTATTTATATTAATGAAACCTTACTCTTCTAACTTATTCCTAAACACCTATTTACAACCTAAATAGGAAGTTCCTTATGCTTGAGGACAAGTTCCCACACATTATTTCTCTCAAATTTGTTGAGCTCTTCTTACTTAACAACCACTCAACTATCATTATCAAGAGGCTCATCAATAGATTTTTGCTTAAATTGAAAAACTAAAGCAAGATTATTATATAAAGTATTGAGTTGCGATCTAGTACTTATACCCTTGGATGTATCACCAATGATTAAGTCCTTTATATGATGTTTGGAAAATCTCTAATCCTTCGGAAGATCTTAGTTTGGTGATTCCACTTGTTAATGTTGAGGTTCTTTATCTTCTTTTGATGATTTACTCTTATCATGGTTCTTATCCTTTTCTCTTGTAGTATGCTTCAAATCCAATTTCTCAAAATCACCTACATGATCATTAATAAAAGAACCTTTCCCAAGATCAAGGTTACTAGATTCATCAAACACAATATTGATAGACTCTTTAACAACCATTGAACTCTTATTAAAAACCCTAAACGTTTTGCTAGTAATGGAATAACCTAAGAAAATGCCTTCATTAGTTTTTGAATCAAATTTCCAAGATTATCCATGGTATTCAAGATATAGCACTTACATCCAAATACTCTTAGGTATGATAACTTAGGCTTTCTACTATTTTGTAGCTCATAAGAAGTTTTATTAAGAATGAATCTTTGAACACTTGATTTGCAATATAATATAAAGTATTGATAGCTTCGACCAAGAAGTAATTTGGCATTGAATACTTATTTAGCATTGTTATAGCCATCTCTGCTAGTGTTCTATTTTTCTTATATGCAATACAATTTTGTTGTAGTGTTCTAGGAGTTGAAAAGTTATGGATTCCCATTCTCTAGGCAATAAGATTCAAAAGATTCATTTTGAAATTCTTTTCCATAGTCACTTCTTAGAGAAGAAATGAAGTAATTGTTTCATTTTAAATTCTTTTTACAAAACTTTTAAAAGCATCAAGAGTATTTATGAGCTAGAAAAGAAACCCAAGGAAACCTATAGTAGCATTAACTAAGACAAGTGCATAATGTTTTCCACTTAACTAGCACTCTTAGTGGGTCCTATCAAGTCCATATGGATTAATTGAAAAGGTCTAGATGTACTTACAATGTTCTTTGTTTTGAAGGATGATTAATGTTGCTTCCCCTTTTGGCAAGGACCATATGTCTTTTCTTTAGAGAACTTTAGCTTGGGAAGACCTCCCACTAGCTTCCCTTTTGATAAGCTTTGTAAGAGCTTCATGCTAGCATGTCTAAGTCTTCTATGCCATAGCCAAGCTTCATTACTAAGAGACACAAGACACTAAAAGGATTGGTTAGCCAAATTTTCTAAGCCAATTAGGTAGGTATTGTGTTTCCTTTCACCCTTGAAAACCATCTTTTTATCCATCAAAGGTGACTTTATTACAATTGTCACATAATTGACTTACACCAAGCAAGTATGTTGTAAGCTATCCAAAAATAAAACATCATTAATTAGAGAACAACCATTCTTACCAATGGTTCAAATGTCAATTTCCTTACCCTTGGCACTGTTTCCAAATGTGACATTACCACCCTCTTTTTTTTAAAAGCCATGAATCTCTTGTTGCCCGTCATGTGCTTTGAGCATCCACTATCTACATGTCAATCATTTGCTTCATTGGTGGCTGCTAAGCAATGCTACACAACACAAGTAAATCATTTTTGCTTTAGTACCTAAGCATACTTGAGTCCTAAAGGGTTAGGTTTTGAAGGATCCTTCAACTTGAGGTGTGCCTTCCTAATATAACAATATTTGTTTATGTGTCCATACTTCATGCAATAGTGGCATTAGAGTTTAGACTTATGTGTCTTTCTCCTATGCATTACCTTGGTATGACTGAGGGGGTTCACAAACCAACATGATGTGAGTGTGAACATGAACATGCATGAATGGGTGTAGAAGTAAATTTTTTGTATGTGTTTGAATGAGCATGCTTTTTATTATAAATGTATGCATGGTTAGCCTTCATAGAAGTAGGCCTTGAGCCTTGTTAAACCTTTCCTTTGCCCTAAGGCAATGGTGGTTTAGTGTTTTGTTCATTTTTCTTACCAACAACATCAATACTTGATGTTTGAGCTGTTGAGGCTTTGATAAATGTTAAGAGTGAAGGTGTAGAAGAAGACGCTCCACTAAAGCCTAGACCATACGTAACTAAGGGAGGCCTTTGTGATACAATAAGTGTGTCAAAAGCTTCATTACCCTTGTGGAACTTAGAAATAGAGTTTCTAAGCTCATTGACTTCACCTTTCAAGGAGTCATTCTATTTTCTTAATGACATTAGGGATGAAGATGACTTGGATAGACTTTTCATAGACTTCTTGAGTTCTTCATTTGAAGCCCTCAATTCACTTACAAGGTTATTTAAGGATTTAAACTTATCCTCTAATTTAGTACACTTCTTCTTGCAAGTTTTCATTTGTAACTTATATTTGTCACATTTCATAGTTAGAACTTCTAAAAGCTCATCATCTACATCATCTAACTCATCAAATTCAGAATAAGAGTGAGATAAACAACTTACCTCATTTGATGAATCCTCTTAAGCCATGAAGCACAAGTTTGCAACCTCTTCCTCTTCATCTTCTTCACTTGAGCTATCATCCCAAGTGGCTTTGAAGCCTTTTCTTTTCTCGCTGTCCCCTTTCTTCTTTTTCCTCAATTTGGGGCAGCTTGCCACATTCATAGCAAGTGACATCACTTAATATTTATTTGGGAGTTAGAGTAACTTTCTTAAAGCTTCTTCTTTACTTTTTTTTCTTGTAATCAGCTCCTTTGTTCTTTTAGAAAGCATTGCAAGCTCCTCCTTCTTTATGTCATTTTTCTCTTCAATAAGGCCACTTTTGATGAAGACTTGAAATTCAAGGTCCTCATTTCTGGTTTTTTTTTATTTCTCTCCTTGACCTATCATTTTCTTCATTTCTTCATTTCTTCATTTCTTCATCTTTCTTCAAAGCTAGCTCATGAGTTAAGAGCTTGTCTATTAGGACATCCATTGACACCTTTCCTATCTCTGAATTGGACTTTTGGATACTACAAACTCTTAGACCAAACTTTTTAAAAGGTATGGATTTTAAGATTTTTGAATTTACCTTATGATTGGTGAAACTCTCTCAAACTTCTTCATGTTTGTGATAATTGCAAAAAGTCTATTTGTCATATTCGTGATGCTTTCTTCCTCATTCATAATAAATAGCTCCCACTCCGTCACATACATCTCAAGTCGGCTAGATCTCACAAAGGTAGTACCTTCATGGTAGTTCTTCAAGGCCTTCCAAATCCCATGAGCAATGAGACAATGTTGGACCCTTCCAATTTCTTCTACTGAGAGAGAAATTATAAGGATTGCCATAGCTTTTTTGATTTTGACATTGGATCTCCTATGAGCTTTAACCCACTCCTCTATAGGGATCAATTCCTCAATTCCATCCACCAACTTGGTTAGAGGCTTCCTTATCTTTGCCACAATGTCTCAGAGGTCTACCACATCACTATCCAAGTAGATTTCCATTTTATACTTCTAGTAAGTATAGTGCACTCTAACAAAATATGGCTTGAGGTGAGTATGGATTCCTTCTTGTGCCATGATTTTTGCCCACATAATTAAGCTTTGGTGGAAGACTTGGCTCTGATACCACTTATTGGCCTAGTACACCAAGAAGGGGGGTTGAATTGGTGGGAGATTAAAAAATAAAGAGAAAGGTTTAAGTGTTTAGAGAGTTAAGAAAGAGAAGAGAAAAAGAACATAAGATGGTTATAGTGGTTCGGGTGTTAATAAACCCTATGTGCACTCCCAAATTCTTCACAATTGGGTATTCCACTCAAACAAACTAGTGTTTTTAATCTCACACCTAATTTATACAATTTGTGTTTTATGGCTTACACAAAACCCTTACAACTTATTTATTTAGGCTCACACAAAACCTCTTACAAGTGTTTTAGATAGGCTTACACTTCAACCTCTTACAAGAGTTTTAAAATCTAGGCTAACTCTTAACCTACTTATAAGGGTGTTTAATGCCAACACCAAACAATCAATAACACATAAAAAAGAGTAAGAAGAATGAGTAGTAAAACTGCAAGAGTTTGGTTATAATAAATGGAATTCCCTTGCATTTACATAAGTTTGGTGCAGTATTTATAATCAACATCCGCCAAAGAGACATTATTCAAAAACTATCCCAAAATCTCTAAGTTATGGTAGGAAGGTTTTTCATTAAATTCATGCCAGGTGGAAGTCCCGGTCACTATTGGCATTTTGCGGTCGCAAAATTCCAATTTGCATTGAGGAGCCAAAAATGGTGGTAGAGAACCCTATTATGTGTCTAATGGGTAGTTCATGTTTCCTTCACCTATGGTTGTCTGAGAAATATAGTTGTGTTCAACCAACTACTTAAAAATCGCAATTGTGATTGAGCTTCCTTTTGGGTATGATTAAGACCACGAATTGTTCTGTTTAGTGAGAAAACAACACCTTCTTTAGTCACGATCGTGAAAAATGCTTCGCCCTAGCGATTTTTGATTTTCCAACGATTGCCTTATACATTTGGCATATTGTGGTTGTGACTTTGGTTCCTTCCTTTGTTACTATGAAATTCGCGGTCGTGCATTGGACTCGAATGCCACTACAAATTCCTCTGTGAATTAACCAAGCTCTCCCTTCAGCTAAGTCATGGTTGCGAATTTAACTGCAAATTCCTTTAGCCTAGCTCCATCCATCCTTATAGCAAGATCGCGATTGCGATTTAGGGGATACTGATCGCAAATTTGGGTGTTTTTCTTTAAAATGGAAATTTTGACTTCCTTTTAACTTCCAATGAAAAAATACCTTATGAACTATAAAATAACACTTAAACAATCACTAGAACTAATCAATCTCTATTGTCAAGATCAAAAGAGGCTTATGACCTAGGTTTGACCAACCTAGTCCAATAATCTGTAACCAGGTAGTCCAATTGATCAAGAGTAGTCAATTGAACAGTCTGTAAAAAGCAAAGAATCCAAGGATCCTCCTTCTAAGGAACCAGAGGTAACATTAGACCTTAAGGAGCCCACAGTACCTATAAAAAACATATAACCAACCCTTACTTCTTCTTCCAAAAGTGCTTCTCCTTATGGTCCATTTGCATAATCTTATATACATTTCATAGCCTTTTTGTAAATTATAGCTGATGATGGACTACGTCTTATGTGTCCTTTTTTTTAAAAAAAAAAAAAAAGAACAAGTTTTTTCTTTTTTTTCCTATGTACTCTTATGTGTTTTATGTGTTCTCATGCCTTGAATAGCCTTAAATTACTCGTGCTCATGATATTTACTTTTGTTCTTTTTAATAATGCTAAAGAGGGAGAGAATTTTATGTATAATGAGCATGGGGGAGAGAAATAAAATATAAACATGATAATTTGACTAGTAACCTGAATAGGTTACAAGGAAGTTAAGAATTGATAACTTGATATGATGTTTTATTGAACCTTATTATCCTTAGCATTTAAAGTATTATTTGTCATTATCAAAAAAGAGGGAGAATGTTGAACCTTCTAGGTTCTAAACACTTGTTTTGATGATTGTAAACAATACTTAGGACTAACATTTGCCCAAGATGGTTTGTGTTAAAACTTACAGGTATAATAATTCCTTGAATTGTAATGATTAGAGAAAATTTTGCTCTTAGCTCATTTGAGTTAAAGGTTTAAAAATCTAAGCATTAAAAGTTGAGAATAAAAATAAACTTTGTTGAACTACCCAACAGGTGTTGCCTACTTTCAATAGGCATTAAGTACTACGCAATGTGCGTTACTTCTTTCATAATAGGTGTTGGACAATTTTCTTGTGTGAGCTATGCTCTTTGGACCTCGCAACAGCCATTGTGATTTTGGCATGGGAGTTAGACAAGTGCTTCATATAAGCTATGCTCTCTAAGCTCATAACAAGTGTAGTGATTTTGCAATAGGCGTTGAACTAGACCTTACAACTAGCGTTGCAAAAACTAGACCTTACAACTAGCGTTGCACTTTTGCAACAATCATTGGATAAGTGCTCTATTTTGAGCAATGCTCTATAGACCTTGAAACATGAATTGTACTCTTACAACTGGCATTGAAAAAGTACTCTAGTGTGAGCCGCACTTTTTAGACCTCCTAATGGGCTACACTCAAATAATCAATAGGCATTTAGATGTTTTCCAATGGGCATTAAATCACTTCTATAGATTTTGAAAAATAGACTAAAAAATCACTTTTTTTTGAAATCAACAATAGGCATCGAGCAAACTCCTATGAGCATCGAGCTTAGAATCAACAACTATTACTTATGTCTAATGTCAGTTGAAAAAAAGTGAAACAGATAATTGAAAAATTCAATAGAGGAGCCTAGAGTAAACTACTCTCAAACAACTAGTTCCAATAGGCGTTTTGATAGGACCAATAACCGTTGAAGTTGAAAATTGGCTTTTAACCACTCATTTGCTTAAAATCAATAATGGTTAACAATGGGTATGGAATTTCTTCGATGGTTGTTAATTTCTTATAGTTGTAACGTGCAGTGATAGATTTTTTTATAATGGCTAGTTCCTTGTTTAGCCTATAAAAAGGAATCGCTCTCAACAAAAACAAGAAGAGAGGTGTTCAATTAAGTGAGTAATCTATTTTGAAATCTATTCTTAATCAAAAGATTGTTACATTGTAAAAGAAAATGTGATCTAGCATCCAAAAGATATTCATGGACCAAGCTTGAGACTAACCTTAAAGAGTCATCTTCAAAATAGAATTTGAAGGATATATTTCTCAAAAACTTTCTTTACTTTTTCACTCACATCAAGCTTACCTTATGAATATACATTGAGCATTTATTCTTGTTTCAGTGAGAGAGTTTTTGCTTTTATTAAAAAGCATAATAATCCCTTAATTTGTAACTCAGAGTTGAAAGACCATTTGAAAGTATCTCTTATGAAAGGTTTAAGGTAGTACATAGAAACTACTTTTGGTTAAGGTTAAGTATTACTTGTGAAACTACTTGTATAAGGTTGATAGTGCCTAAGAATCTATCACTTTTAAAGGTTTGGAATGTGCTCAAAAACTTACTTGTGTAAAGGTTGTTGACAACACTTTAAGCTATCAAATTAGTAAAGGCTATAATGGAAATACTAAAGGAGAGGACGTAGGCAAGCTGTGTCGAACCTCTATAAATCTTATGTGTTGATTCTTCATCTATTTTAGCATTTAGTTTGAATTTATAAATTTTTCCATTCCCCTATTCAAGCTCCCTTCTAAGGCACTAAGGGATAATATTCCTATTGTAGAAGATCCGAAGAAATCCCAAAGAACTATAAAAACCCAAAGAAGAAAGCAAGAAAATAAGATGGAAGAAAATTATTGTGAAGAGTAGAAGGAGGTTGTACAAACCAACTGGTTATCTA
Source organism: Omphalea diandra (assembly GCA_949677035.1). NCBI lineage: Eukaryota > Viridiplantae > Streptophyta > Magnoliopsida > Malpighiales > Euphorbiaceae > Omphalea > Omphalea diandra. The sequence goes on along the minus strand of CATIWR010227338.1, from coordinate 13,047 downwards.
TATAACCCTTTGAAGCATTGTATATACACAAAGAAAAGTATGTACAAACCACTAAAACTATAATTTTTTGAAAAAGAAAAAGAAAATGGAGAAAAAGAAGGACGAGGTGGAGTTCAGTCTTTAGATGTCCTTTTTTTTGTTCTTTAAACCCAAGGCACTATAATTAGAGAATAATGCTCCAAATTATAAAGGAATAGTACAAAATAAGTTTTAAAACTAAGCTTTCTACCTTGAATGTTTGATGTTTTGTTCTAGGGTTTGTCTTTTTATGTAAAAGGAAGTTTTTAGGGTTTGAGATGAGAAATTAGTAGAAATTTCTCAGGGTTTTTCCAAGCCTCCCCCTTTCTAACAATGGAAAGAGTATTTATAGATGTAAGGAGAGTGCATTTGAGTGCAATATCTCATATAGCACTTAATCCTAAACCTGTCATAAACAAGAACATGGAATTTTCTAAAGAATAAAGTTTACAAGTGGTCTATAAAGTCAAAGGGATGGTTGTACAAACTTAGGGTTAGTTGTATAGGCATCTAGAATTTGATGGTCAACTATTATATAATGTTCCTTTTATTAGGATTTAGGGGAGATATGTATAGACTTTCTAGAGTCTGTATAAACCTTAGAAGTTAGATTCATAACAAACAACTTGCTCTTTAATATGCTTTCAAGTTTGGCTTGATGTGAGGTGGGTTAGATAAAATGCTTCTTCCAAGATTTTGCTCCCTTCTTATGTAATGTATCCCTTACTTATTTAAGTAGTTTCTCATTATCGAGTTTGCATCCTAAGGCCTTAAAATTTAGTGCTTAGAGTTTCCTCTTACTTTATGGGTTTTGGAAAATGTCATTTGAGAAATGATCATTGAACAAGATGCAACAAAGAATGCGAAAGGATACAACTTCCTTAATAACTCTTCAAGCAGGTACTAAGATCCTTGGCAATTCTCTAGCAAGTAGCAAGGTCCCTAACAGCTCTCTAGCAAGTGCAAATAAAATATTTTCCTCTGGTAGCTCTTGAGAAAGTACTGGATTCACTATCATCTTGGCATATCTCTATCAAGTGTTAAGCTTCCTAGCAACCCTTTGATAGGTGCCAAGGTCACACATCGATTTTATAGCCCTTTGGTTAGTGCCAAAAGCGAGATGGTATTCTAGTAGCCATTTTAATAGCAAATGATGGTTCAACATATTTGTAGCAAGTACTAAAGCTGAAACTGTAGTCATTATGATAGGAAATGGCTTTTTAGTAGCCCTCTAGCAACTACTGAAGATGAAACTACAGTCTAGTGGTGATTCTATCAAGAAATGGTGGTTTTAGTAGCCTTCTAGCAATTATTGAAAATGAAATTATATTTTGGTAGTCATTTTGATGGGAAATGAAGGCTCAATACCCCTTTGGTAAGTACTGAAGATTAAACTACAATTTGATAGTCATTCTAAAAAGTATTAAATATGAAGATTACATTTTAGTCGCATTTCTAATATTTTGGATTGACATTCCTAATATGTTAGCTAGGTTTACAAGGTTCATACTTTCTTTTTTTCAATTTCGAGGCTATATGGATATTCTTATCATTTTATTAGGGTTGGCTAGGAGGAGAATAGATTTGCCCCTTTTTCTTTTTTGTTTTCCTTTTCCTTATTGTCTTTCCTTTTCTTCCTTTCTTCCATTTCTAGTATGTTTTAAAGGTTTGTACAAACATGCCTTATTTGTATAAACTATTAATAAAAAACATGGAGGGGTAAAAAAATTATAAAGTATGGAGGGATATTAATTATTTGTATAGATAACCTTAGGTATAAATAACCTTAAACTAGTAATAACATGTCATTCTCTCATTTGCTCTCTTATTTTCACCTTCTTTCTCTCTCTCTCTCTCTCTCTCTCTCTCTCTCTCTCTCTCTCTCTCTCTCAAATTCTCTCTGGACTTTGCTTTTTAGGTTTCCTTTGTTATTTGGATATTATGGCTCACCATCACACTCGTATGGTGTATTCCCAAGACATGCTACTAATATCCTAGAGAGGAACTATTCCCCTTACGATAAATTGGTGCCTTTGATGCTATACCACATGTTTGTGTTATTGGTTTTGCCACTCAAGCACATGCAACCAAAGAGTTGCCTAAAGGTTTTAGAACTGAACATGGATGCATACATGGTTTACAATCTCTACTCCTATCTTTTCAACATTGCCTTCGGAGGAATAAGTCATATGTCTCTTTTATTTACTATTTTATATATTTATTTTCAATTTTCAATGCTTTTTGAATTTTTTGCATTTTAATATCCTAGTTTGCATGTAAAAATTAGGTTTGTCTCAAAAAACTAAATTAGCTTTTAAGACATTCACCTGCGAAATATTGGGATTGAGTTTTTTAAATTATTCTTTTATTTTTTGCATCATTTTGTGTCTATGATTGCTCATGTATTTGATGCTTTGTGTTCTCAATTTTGTTTTCTTGCACACTAAAAATTACTCGTAATATTCACAAAATAACTTAGGTTAGAAAAATACATACCTATAGGCCCTCACAAATCTTATTATTTCTAAATTTTAGAATTTTGTCAAATTTCTATGGTTGCTTGTTTGTTTACGAGTTTATTCTTATGGTTTTTGTGTGGTTTTGTGAAACTTTATGAGTTAATTTAATTTTGTGAATTTTGTTCAATTTTGCTCCAATAGATGCTTGAGATGCTTGTGGTTTTAATATCTTTGTTGTGCATGTCCAGTGCTATTTGTGCTTCATGTGTTATTTTCCTTTATATTCTATTGAGAATTTCCTTCTAAAACTTAGCAAATTATTGTGATTTTTTTATTTTTCACGCACTACCTATTTTTTTTGTTTTCCTACATATAAAATGCAAAAATTAGTCTATTTAATGAATTTTTTGGATAACATACATGCCTAAGGTGTTGCAATGTTCTTATTTTTTATTATTGTCTTTACACGTCCCTTGCTACTCCATCTTTCTTGTTTACTTATTTTTGAACCATAGATTGCATGTGTGATAATGGGTGCATGCTATATAAAAAACCCTTGCGTTGCAAGTACATAGGTCGAAAGTCATAAAGTGTACTTGTGAGTACGAATATTGTTCTCATGAGGATCAAGTTTAAGTACTAAGTATATTGTATTTTATATTTTCTAGAGAATTAATAAAGAGTTATAAATAAAATTATAAATAAGAAAATTAAGTAAAATACTAATATTAATGAGAGATAATCAATGGATGAGAATGGCTAAGGTTCAACTTTACTTAATGATCTTATATTGGTTGCCTAATCCTAATCTAATTGGTTCATACATCATGTGCTACTATTGAGTCATTAAGGTGATCAATTAATCCCTTTCGAGTAGAAATTGACATACGAAGGCATGTTAAGCTAATGATTTGTAACATCCCCATCCACATTTATTGGTATTATCACATGAATATATTAATTGCATAAATGATATGATATCCCACATGAACATATGCATTGGATGAATGATCATTTCGATACGTGAATTGGATAAGTACGATGATGAAACATGCACATTGCATTTAGGACACTTGAACATATATGTAATGTTTGTATAGTTGCATGAAAAATTGTTTTATGTTATATGCATGTTATAGAATCGTAAATAATGATGTTATAAAGCTTATTTTAAAGTGTAAGGAGAATCTAGGAATTAGGAGATGGATGGAGGTGCTTAAGGAGTGAAGAAAAGGGACTAAAAGAGGAAAGTGAACTTCCAACCAATAGGAATGCAACACCATGATTTTGTCTTGTTATAATAGGTTTGCAAGTGGAAACTTTCACCCTTTAGGATCAGAATACAGAGCTTAGATGTGAGGTACAACAGAAGAAAAAGAGAGCTAAGGGAGAAAGAAAGGAAAGAAGAAAAAGAAGAAGAAGAAGGAGAGGGAGAAGAGTGAGCTGCCTAAGGAGGAAGCCTAAGGTTTTTTGGTTATGGGACAATAGATAAGTTAATTTATCTTCTTCTTAAATGAAATTAACCCCTCATGACATGTTAATCATGCATGGTTAGTGAGAATTATGGAGTATTTGAGGTAGAGCTCTTGGATTGAAGTTGAAATTCAAAAGAACAAGAGCTGATTGTGTTAATTTTGTTGTTAAAGCAGAATTTTGTACCTATGATTTCATAGCCCTAGAAAAGGAATTAGAGAAAGTGCAAAATATGAAAGTTGTAGCTTTATGCCTCATCTAAATTTGTGTGAAACAGTTTTGCTTGATTTAGTGTGTGTGAGGAGTTATGGCTCATTTATCACGGCTGGTTCACAACTAACCGAAATCACCCTAGTATTTCTGTTTTCTTATATTTTGATGGCCTTAGGCTCTGATTTTGACAAAGTGTCAACATGAAATTTGTAGGATTATATCCCCTATAAAAACTTTTAAAGCAGTTTGGATTGATTTGTTGTGTGAAAAGAGATATGACTCATTGATTGTGACTGACCCTGTACCCAGATGAAACCTTACCTATTTTTTAATTATGTTATCTAAGAATTTAATAGCCATATATTAGGAATTTAGTGATGTGTTAAACTTAAAAGTTGTATATTTATATATTATCTACATGACTATAAATTATTTTTTTCCAAATTTTGTATGGTTGTTGAGATATTGCCCCTTCATTATGACTAATTATAACCATGTTGAAAGCCGCTCACCTTGAGATTTGTCATTTATTTTGGTGATTTTATAGACTGAATTGGACAATGAATAAAACATGAAAAATGTTCTTTTATGTGTTTTCTAACTTCTTCTAAATAATTTTGCAATTTGATTTGTAACATTTGAGATTTACCTAAGAATGTAAGACCTACTCAGACTAAGATGACATTGAAATAGAGCAAAATTCAAAAATTCACTTCATTTTTTGTGTGTTTTATATTGGCTTGATATTTGAATATGTTATATCATTGTGTGTCTAGTTTATTTGAAAAAAGAATCAAGTCATTTGGATAAGTATATCTAGAGTTATTGATGTGAGAGTATAGTGAGCTTAGGCTGTCATATAAGGAAAAACATGCATAAACACAAGGTCCACTTGCATGGATCATGCCATAGTTACATACCAAGCATTCATAATCATTTTGGCATACTTATAACCATATATGTATCAAATGTTAGGATCTCAACACTTTGAGGAAGCCCTAGAGAGGGAACCAAACCTACTGTAAAGGATGGTTACATTAAAGGGTGAGTACAAACGATAATTAGATTCTAATGTGCATATGTGTGATAATTTTATGATGTGATTATGTCCTATTACATGTATATGTGATTTAATTGTTATCTTTTACATATGAATACAAGTCAAGTAAGAATTATATGACCTTAATGATTACTTGGCATACCATTGTTATGAACACTTGCATATGAAACTAAAAGGATGTTGTGACCGACTTGTCAAACACTTGCAAATCACATGGAAGATGGACTAATATGTCCCATTGGCACATGTTATGGAACAAATGTCACTTAATGTCACTTGAATCACATGAATTCTCGAGAGCAGTGTTTGCTTGGCAAGGTCACGACACAAAATAAATCTATTACACTTGCACTTGCATTGTCAATTGTTATACTTGTAATGTATCCTGACGATATTCTTATGTTGGTTGTGCCATAATAATCTGACTATTGTTTTTATTCGTTGAGTCGCAACTCACCAAATCGTAATTTTTTTCAGATATTGAAGCATAAGATTGAACATTTTGGTGCTAAGAGTTTTGCATTGAAACACATGGACCACAGGTTGTCGGCTGAAGTCCAACTTTCTCTTTCCTTGTGTCATGTACATACATCTAGATAGGAACCAATTTATAGTCACTAGCCTTGACATTAGTTAACGCATATGTACATTATTATGTATGTATGATAAATCAAACCTTTATACATATGTATTTTGGACATGAATGTTATGAGTTTTATAAATGAAAATGGTCATTACATGGTTTCTTGACTCAAAAGCTAGACATCTGTTGGACTAGGTTGGTTTAACCTAAGTCATGGACCTTTTTTGATATTGACAATAGAGATTGATCAATTCTAATACTTTCATTAAGTATTTTTTCTCATATTATAAGTTAGATTTTTTCATCGAAAGTATAATGGAATTTAAAATCTCTAATAATGTAAAGATCATCGAAATTTGTGGTGTGTGTATGGTAAATCGTGACTACAAATCATTCACAAGAAATGATGAAGCTAGGCCAGATGAATTCATAGGCTATTTCGCTATTGTGAACCATCCAAAGACTACAAAGCCTTATTCATAGAGGAATTCACAATGAGTGTTGGACTAGGGTCGCGACCGCCACTTTCATAGTAACAGTGGAGGGAACTAAAGCCACAACCATAGCGTGTTAGGTGTCCCAGGTGTCCGTTGAAAGATCAAAAATTGCAAGGTAAAAAATTTAGTAGCAGCCGTGACTCAAAGAGTTGAAGCTTTCTTACCAAATAGAGGAATTCACGATTTCAGTCATGCTTAAGACTTAGGTATCTTGTGACTACTACTTTTGATAGTGGTTAGAACACAATGGCTATATTTTCCTAGACAACCAATGGAAATCTGACACGTGGACTTGGCGTTAGACACAAATGAGGTTTTCTACCAAAATTTTTGGTTCCACAATGGAAATTGGAAATTTGAGACCTCGAAATGGTAGTAGTGACCGTAACTTTTGCCTGACAAGTATTTAATGATAAATTTGCCTAACACATCTTAGAGATTTGTTGAATGTTTTACAGTAACATCTCTTTAGTTGATATGGGTTATAAATACTCTGCTAAATAGATGTAAATGTAAGAGAATTCATTAATTTGTAACCAATCTCTTACCAATTTGCTACTCATTCTTTCAATTCTTATTTATGTGTTTGTGATTGTTTGGTGTGAACAATAAACACCATTGTAAGAGGTTTTAGTGTGAGCCTTGAAAATACTTGTAAGAGGTTTTAGTGTGAGCCTTGAAAACACTTGTAAGAGGTTATTGTGTAAGCCTATAAAACACAAGGTGTAAAGTTATTATGCGAGCCATAAATACAAGTTGTAAAAGTTTGGTGTGAGATTGGAAACATCTATTAAGTTGAGTGAAATACCTAATTGTAGAGAATTAGGGAGTGGATATAGGGTTAGTTAACACCCGAACCACTATAAACACTTGTGTCAATTTCTTTCTTCTCCTACTTATCATCTTAAACACATTAACCCTCTTTTTAATTTTTAAATTGAGCATCAATTCAATCCCTCTTCTCGGTGCCCTAGGCCAATAAGTGGTATTAGAGCTAAGTCTCACTAAAAACCTTAATTGAGTGAGTAAAGATCAATGGCACAAAAAGGAATCCACTCACATCTCAAGCCTTATTTTGATGGAGCTAACTATACTCATTGAAAGTATAGGATGAAGATCTATCTAGATATGAATGTGGTAGACCTATGGGATGTTGTTGTTAAAGAATGGAGGCCACCCACCAAGGTGGTGGATAGAGTGAAGAACTAATCCCTAAAGAAAAATGGGTTGAAACACATAAAAGATCCAATGGCAAGAATAAGAGAGCCATGGCAATCCTTCTAAGCTCTCTCTCAAGAGAAAAAAATGAAAGAGTACAACATTGCCAAATTGGCCATGTTATTTGGAAAGCATTGGAGGACTATCATGAAGGCACCACCTTGGTGAAATCTAGCTGACTAGAGATGTATATGACGGAGTAGGAGTTATTCATGATGAAGGAGGATGAAAGCATCACTAACATGACTAATAGACTCATAGCAATCATCACCAACATTAAGAAGTTTGGTAGGATTCTCACAAATCATGAGGTAAACTCTAAAATTCTAAAGTCTTTGCCTTTTGAGAAATTTGATGCTAGAGTGTGTAGTATCCAAGAATCTAACCTGAAAATAGGGAAGGTACCAACGGATATCTTGATAGCCAAACTCTTAACTCATGAGTTGGCCTTAAAGAAAGATGAGGAGATAAAGAAAATGAGGGGTAAAGGAGAAAATTTTGAAAAGCAAGAAAGGAAGACCTTAGCGCTCAAGTCTACATCTAAATAAAAGGAAGTGGAGGTTACTTCAAGTGAAGAAGAAAATGACAAGTAGGAAAAGGAACTACATATGATCTCTAGATGGACTAAGGAGCTTATTAGAATTAAAATAGAAAGAAGGAACTTTAAGAAAGCTACTATTAATCTCAAAGAGAGATCAACCGAAGTCACTTGCTCTGAGTGTGGCAAGCAAGGTCATATTAAGTATGATTGTCCAAAGTTAAAGAAGAAGAAGAAAAGGGACAAAGAGAAAAGGAAAAGCTTCAAAGCCACTTGGGATGATAGCTCAAGTGAGGATGAGGAAGATGAGGAGATTGCCAACATATGTTTCATGGCTCAATAGGATTATCTTAATGAGGTAAGCATTTCATCTCATTCTCATTTTATAATGATTTAGATGATACAGATGGACTCTCACAATGAGATGTGATAAATATAAGTCATAAATGAAGGCTTACAAGAGAAAATGCTCAAAATTAGAGGATGATTACAAATCCCTTAATAATTTTGTAAGTGAATTGAGGGCTTCAAATGAAGAACTCAAAAATTCGATGGAAAATCTTTCTAAGTCCTCTTCATCATTAGCTTCATTAAGAAAAGAGAATGACTCTCTAAAGGGAGAAGTTATTGAGCTTAGAAGCTCTATCTCAAAATTTCATTAGGGTAAGGAAGTTTTGGATACAGTCATAGTATCACAAAGGCTTCCCTTAATTAGGCATGGTATAGGATTTAATGAAGCCTTAACCTCCACATTTACACTCACTGCATTCATTAGAGCAACGATACCTCAAACTTTAAGTATCGGTAAAGGTAAGGTCTCCCAAGGCTCAAAGAGCAAATTATGCTTATATGCACAATAAGAAGCATGCTCAGACACACAAACATAAAAAATTCTCTTATACTCCTTATCACTCATACACTTGTATACACCCTCATAACCAAAGTATAAGAAGGCCTCCTACTCATATTAAGATCGTGCATAGGAGAAAGACTCATAAATCTAAACTCCAATGTCATTATTGCATGAGATATGAACATATTAATATTTATTGCTACATTAGAACAGCTCACCTCAAATTGGAGGACCCTTAAATACCTAACCCCTTAGGACCTAAGCATGTTTGGGTACCAAAGAAGTGATGATTTATGTGTGTTGTATAGGGATGTTTGGTAGCCATTAGAGAATCAAATTATTAGCATGTGGATAGTGGATGCTCAAAGCATATGATGAGAAATAGGAAGCTATTCATGGCCTTAAAAGAAAAAAAATGTGGCAATGTTATAATTGGTAACAATGCCAAGTGTAAGGTAATTAGCATTGGAACCATTGGTAAGAATGGTTACTCTTTAATTAATGATGTTTTGTTAGTTGAAGGCTTGTAACATAATTTGTTAAATGTAAGTCAATTGTGTGACAAAGGTAATAAAGTCATCTTTGACCCTAGAAAATGTCAAGTTACCATAATGGCGGATAAAATGGTTGTTTTCAAGGGTGAAAGGAAAGGTAATACCTACTTAATTGACTTAGACAATTTGGCTAGCAAATCTTTTAAGTGTCTTATGCCTCCTAGTAATAAAGCTTATCTATGGCATAAAAGACTTGGACATGCTAGCATGGAGCTCTTACAAAGCTTATCTAAAGGAAAGCTAGTGGAAGGTCTTCTCAAGCTAACTTTCTTAAAAGACAAGACATGTGGTCATTGCCATACAAGGAAGCAACATCATTCTTCTTTCAAAGCTAAAAATGTTGTAAGTACATCTAAACCTCTTCAACTAATTCATTTGGACTTGATATGACCTACTAGGAGTGCTAGCTTCGGTGGAAACATTAAGCACTAGTCCTAGTTAATTACTATTCTAGGTTTACTTGGGTATCTTTTCTAGCTCATAAGTATGATACCTTTGATGCTTTCAAAAGTTTTACAAAAAAAATTCAAAATGAAAAGGGTTACTTCATTTCTTCTATAAGAAGTGACCATGGAAAGGAATTTCAAAATTGAGCTTTTGAATCTTATTATTTAGAGAATGGGATCTTTCATAATTTTTCAATCCTTAGAACGCCACAACAAAATGGTGTTGTAGAAAGGAAAAATAGAACACTAGTAGAAATAGCTAGAACTATGCTCAATGAGTATTCTTTACCAAATTACTTTTAGGCCGAAGCCATTAATACTTCGTGTTATATTACAAATAGAGTTTTTAAATGACTCATTCTCAATAAAACATCTTATGAGATATGAAATGGTAGAAAATCCAAGATATCATACGTAAGAGTATTTGGATGCAAGTGCTATATATTGAATACCAAGGATAATCTAGGGAAATTTGACTCAAAAACTAATAAGGGAATATTCTTAGGCTATTCCACCTCTAGGAAGGCCTATAGATTCTTTAACAAAAGTTCTATAGTTGTTAAAGAGTCTATGACTGTTGTTTTTGATGAATCTAGTAAACTTGATCTTGGGAAAGGTTCTTTTGTTGATGATCTTGTAGGTGAATTTGAAGAATTGGAATTGGAGCACACTACAAGAGAGGAAGATGAAGAAAAAGATAAAGGTGAATCATTAAGTGTAACAACTAATTGTGTTTACCAAAAAATGTAACGTCCAATTGTTTTTACAAATCATGTTGCTCTAATACTAATAACTGTAACAACCATTTTTAAATCAGCTTTGATACCATAAATTGTAACGTCACAACATGGCTATAACTGGTACCTATCAGAGCACTCAACATCTGGGATTTGCCTGTCGACCCCGCGATGTCATACACACCAGGATTTGCACGTTTGCCCTGCGTGTGCTTGAACCCTCTGATACCACCAACTGTAACTATCGTCTTCAGTTGCAAATCATGGCATTTCACGTTCGAAAATGCATACACATGAAGGTTTATTCGTCATACATATATAATCCCATATGCATTTAATGTACACATGTGTTAACTGATGTCAGGACTAGTGACCATAACTAGTTCCTATCAAATGTATGTACATGACACAAGGAGAGAGAGTTGGAATTCAGCTGACGACCTGTGCTCCATTTGTCTTTATGCAAGACTTTATGCACCAAAATGTTCAAACTCTATGCTTCAGTATCTAAAAAATAATTGCGATTTGGTGAGTCGTGACTCAATAAATAAAAACAATAATAAAATTCTCATGGCGTAATCTATAATCAACTATCATCAAGATACATTGTAAGTATAATAATTGACTATGCAAGTGCAAATGTAATAGCTTTGTTTTTGACGTGACCGAGCAAGGCAAACATTGCTCCTGGGATATTCATGTGATTCATGTAACATATGATTTGGGACCTATTGGTCCATCTTCCTATAATTTGTAAGTGTTTGACAAGTTGGTCACAACGCCCCTTTTAGTTCCATATGTAAGTGCTTATTCACAAATGATATGCCAAGTAATCGTTAAGAGCATTTAATTCTCACTTGGCCTGTATTCCCATGTAACATGTAACAATTCAATCATATATACATTTAGTAGAACATAATCATATTATTTCCACGTAACATGTAACAATTCAATCGTATATACATGTAATAAAGTATAATCATATCATACAATTATCAAATACACCCATTGAATCCAATTATTGTTTCTACTCACCTTTTGATGTGACCAACCTTTATGGTAGGGCTTCTTCAAAGTATTGAGATCCTAAAATTTGATACATACATGGTTATAAGTATATCAAAATGATTATGAATGCTTGGAATGCAGTTATGGCATGATTCATGCAAGCGTACCTAGTGTTTATGCATATTTTTCTTATATGGCAGCCTGAGCTTGCTACACGTTCATAATAATAACTCCCGATATTCTTATCTAAATAGCTTGATTCTTTTCTTCAAACAAACTAGACATATAATGGAACAATCTATTCAAATTTCAGGCTAATATCAGATACACATAAAATGTAGTGAATTTTTAAATGTTGCCCTATTGCAGTGTCCTCTCAGTCTAAGTAGGTCTTACATTCTTAGGCATATCTCAAATTGTACTCGTCCAATTGCAATAATATTCTACCATAAGTTACAAAACATATAAATGAACATTTTTCATGTTTTACTTATTATCCAGTTCAGTTTATAAGGTCACCAAAACAAAGGACCAATCTCTGGACAAGTAGGTTCATAACATATTGACATCCAATCATGATAAAGGGACAATATCTCAGCAACCATGCTGGATTTGGCAACAATATGTATATCAGACAAATATATACAACTTTCAAGTTTGGACCATCATCAAATTCTGAGTCTATGGTCATCAAATTCTTGGAAAACCGAATTAAAAGAAAGGTGGTATGTCATCCGGGTATTAAGTCAGTCCCAATCAATGAGTCATATCTCTTTCCACACAAAAAATTAATCAAAACTGCTTAACAGGTATTTAGAGGGAATATAACCCTATAAGTTTCATGTTTTGCACTCTGTCAAAATCTGAATATAAAAAAATAGAAGACTGAGATCATCTCAATTTATTTTTGAACCAGTCCTGATGAAGGGGTCATATCTCTTCCCACACATATAATCAAGTAAAATTGTTTCATATGCATTTATATGAGACATAAGGCTAAAACTTTCATGTTTTGCACTTTCCCCAATTCATCTTCTAGGGTTACTAAATAATGGGTACAAAATTCTGCTCTAACAGCAAAATCCAACAGAATCAGCTCTTGTTCTCTTAGATTACAACTTCCATCCAAGAGATCTACCTCAATTACTCCAAAATTCTCACTAACCATGCATGATTAAAATTTCATGAAAGGCTAATTTCAGTTGAGAAGAAGATAAATTACTTACCTACTGTCCCATAATTGGAAAACCTTAGGCAGCTCACTCTTATCCCTCTCTTCTTCTTCTTCTTCTTCTTCTTCTTCTTCTTCTTCTTCTTCTTCTTCTTCCTTTCTTTCTTTCTTCTTCTTCTTCTTTAGCTCTCTCTCACTCTTTCATCTGGTGTATTTCGA